>VTGD01000147.1:0-108677 GCA_013406985.1 Calonectria crousiana | reverse complement strand
GGCAATTGCTGGGACTTGTTCCATAACCCAAATTAGGTGGGAAATGATGTACCTTTAATTTGATGCTCTTTAATTGGCTGGACCCCCTTGTCCGTTACGCAAGTGCAGCTATCCGGCAGTCAAAGGGATAACGAGAATAAATAAAAGCGGCGAGCTGTCGTTGAACATGATATTACATAACGCAAATGTGCAAAAGTCTATGTCTTTGAAAGCAATGGAAATATAAGCCATAACGAACACGGGTTGCGCGATTGCCCATTTTCCATTGCATTTGATGACGTGTCTATCCATCCATCCATGCCATAAGCTTCATCACACTTTCGTTCTCGTGTCCACTAGCTGCAAAAAGATGTCGTCGATGACAATTCTAGACATTCAGCTTTCGTTTTCATTTTTCATCCTACCGTGAGCCTCTTCACTTGTTTGCCTTGTTGTGCTCCAGGTACTTGGCCTCGTACTCGCCCGGCTCGGCGCAGTACACGAAAACAGACGGAACGGGGTCCTCCTCGTTGACAAAGGCCTTCCTCTCGCCCTGCGCGTTCCTGCCGGCGCTCATCCAGTTGATGCGGTACGCGAGCGCGGGGATGCTGCGCTCGACGGCCGACGTGGCGTTTTCGTCCTCAAAGTTGATCTTCGGCAGCTCGCCGCCGTACATGTAGCGCGCGAAGCCTCTGATGAAGTCGTGCTTGGTGACGCCGGCCTCGTTCTCGATCAGCACCGTCGGCGAGACGTCGGCGTGGCTGCACGGGCAGCACACCGTGTTGGGCTCGCTGAAGAGGATTATCTCAAACTTGCGGCACGGCGGCGAGGTGACGTGCTCGGGGAAGGTTGGGTCCGACGATATCGAGGCCGAAAGCCTCTCAAAGACGTCGCGCCAGTAGCGCTGGAAATCGTCCGTGGCCGCGTCCTTGGCAAGCGGGCTTGCAGCAAACGCTTCCTTGGTGGTGTCGCGAATGTCATCCACAAGGCTGATCCACTTTTCAATCATTTCTAGCTCCTCCTCCTCCTCCTCCTCTTGTTGCTCATTCTTTTGCTGCGGCTGAGCCTGAGGCTCATCTTGCTCCTTTGTCGTCATATTTTCTAGGCGGATTGTGGGAAGTTATTGGCTTTTTTTTTCAAAGCAATTGAGAGCGATAGCGATGGCCTTGGATCCTTTTGTAGACCAAGGAATTCTCCAGTTATTTATTATTGGTGGAGATGGCTGAGCCACAACGCTGGGCCACAGGGCAAAAGTGTCAAGGCAGCATGGCCTCCAACTTTGGGCGGGATGCGGGGCCGGCGATCATCTAAATCCCTTGCAAACTATCGGCGGAACTCGTGTATTCTTCCGGTTTGGGTCGTGCTGATATCTTAGCCTGGAGGTTGCTCTCGCGGCTAATAAATATCTGGGCTTCAGTCTCGGGCAAGGCATTGTGTTAGTTGCAACCACGGACGACAGAGGCATTTCGAGATTCTGATAGCATGGTGCGCAGGCAGAAAGAACAAGTTCACAACATTTGTTCTCGAAACCTTGGGACATTTGGAGTGATCGCCAAGAGGTCATGAGTCCCCCCTGCAACTCCTTGTCGTCGCCTATTCGTTGGAAGAAAAAAAATCGCCGATAGTGTTCGGAGAATTTCCCAACTTAGTGTCAACTCTGTTATTTATAATTACATAAATAGATAGTTGCCAAACTTGGCATTTCGATATTGTACAGGCACACATGTGCATGTTCTATCGGCATTCATGATGCGTGTTCCTCGTGGGTGGTCGGCTTCGACCCACAACACCATCACCAGGCCCCTCGATGTTGTAGAGTCGTGGCTGCACCGCATGGTCGCCGGCGCTGGCGCGCAGCTCAACCGCGACCCCTTTGCAGTCACCTTTCGCCTCAAGCTGAAGTTCCCGGGGTCTATCTCGGATCCCGCTCCCTACCTTCGGCGCGCTTGGCTTGTGGCGCGGCACAACCATCCTCAACTGGGTGCCATTTACCCCTCAATCGCGGCCAAGGAGAAGAATGTCACCATTGGTCCTCTCGACCACGCCGAGTGGCTGAGGACGTCGTTCACAGAGCACAAGGGGGAATCGGCTGTTTACAAGACTGCAGATGATGCCATCAAGCAGTTCCAACCTACACCAACGGCAACCGCCCATTGGCTGCCCACCACTTCCGAGTTTCTCATTCGCACATCCCACCTACGACTTGACGGTCTTGGCCTGTTCAGATTCACGCACAGTCTCATGAGTTCGCTCGCCTCAGTCACGCGTTTGGGTCTGAATACCGACATCGACTCGTACGCATCCGACATCAAAACCCCCACCCCAAGCCCCGGCATGGGCAACGCCACCAAGATTGAACCCGATACAGGCGCCACTCCGGCTTACATACAGAAGGCCATCGGCAGCTTTATCAGCCAGTACGAGCAGGGGAAGCCGGGTGTTGCATTCCCCATCATGGCAGGATCTGAAAAGTCCATGCCGGGAAACAGTCGCCGCTTCGCATTTACCTTTGGGCCCGTTCTAACAAACGAGATAAAGGCAGCATGCAAGGCTCGGAACATCAGCATCACGGCGGCTGTGCAGACGGCTCTCATTCGCATCGTGGCATCGTACTCGGAACCATCTCCGTCCAAGAACTTGCTCATCCGCATCGCCACCGACCTGCGCAAGCTGCTGCCACCTCGCTACAGCGACCCGGAGCACGCGGTTGGCCTGTACGCGGCTTCGTTCCCCTGCTGCATCCCGGGTGGTCTGGACCCCAGCTTGACATTTGTCGAGCTGGCGCAGAAGATCCACTCGGCGTATGCGACGGACCTGTCAAACGTCGGCAAGGACGACGAGGGCAGCCCCGTCAGCTTCCTCAAGATGCTCGAGCCCTATCTCAACAGCGAAATGAAGTTCCTCGGGGGCCTTCCCCATGATTCCCCCATAAAGCGGAGCCCGGGGCTCAGCAGCGTTGGGGTCCTTGACAAGTTCATCCAGCGAGAGTACACCTGCGGGGAAGGGGAGAAGGACAAGATCGAGGTTGAGAATCTGTGGATGGCGGTTGACAATGTGGGTCAGCTGCCAGCTTTCCACCTCTTTACCTTCCGTGATGAGATGACGCTACAGGTGTGTTTCAACGAGAGCTACTACTGCGATGAGGAATGGGAGGAGATTTTCGATAAGCTGATAGGCATGCTTATCATGGAGTTCGAGCCGTAGGGTTGCATGCAAGTCGGGAAAATATGTTCGGGACATACTATATTCAAGGCAAGCAAATTGCTGGTAGAAAGCCCAGAAGGCTTAGGTTGCCAAATGAGGAAAGGAGCTTCAAGAGCACTAGTATCTCTCGGCCCTATCCATAGTTTCTGCAGATCTGGTTGATGACGGTGGTTTCAGCTGCAATATATATTAATTCACAATATCCAGAATTCTTTTTGCGAAGGTGCCACTGTCGCAAGTAGGAAGAACTTTGGCTCGGCCGCGTCACGTCAGTCCGCACGGGAAACAATCAACTTTTCTGCTTAGTCGAGTACCGGACACAGGGCGATGCGAAAGGCGTCAGTTAGCCTTCGAGCGCGAATAGCTTCACCGGAAACCTTTCAACGTCTGACAAAGGCGAGTAAGCTAGGTCAGCACGGTAGTGATCGTCAGCCTGGCCAAGGCGCCCTGCCGCATACTCGTACTCCGAGTCTAAGCCGTGCTTGTGCCGTTGAGCCGCGTGCCAGGCGCAATACTTGGAGCGCGCACGCGGCTGCTAAATCACGGCGGCGGTGCACCATCTTGGCCGTGCCATTGTAACTTTCGGGGGATGTTCAACTAGCGAAAGTTACCCATCTATCCATCTATCTATTCCTCGTGTACCCACGGATGCTCGGGGACTAGTGCTCGGCCGACGAAACAACGAAAGAGAAAAAAGAAAAAAAAAGTCATGGCGGCGTCGGGATGAGCAGGGCCAAACGGGTGGCCTTTGCACATGCTGTGGTACCTGGGAGAAGGGTTACGCAAGCCGATGGAATAACATGATGCTATTTTCTTCTTTTCTTCTTTCCTTCCTTCTTTCTTTCTCCTTACGAGCGGGGCGAACGCATGGCTCGCGATAAAGGGGCCGCGCGGGTTCGGACAAGGCCGTGGAATTCAGGGTGATGGCATCGTCATCCAAGACCAGGGCTGCTGCAGTGCATTGCGCACCGTCATGGGTGGGGGGGACAGGGCCTGAGTAGCGGTTCCGATAGCACAGGCACCATCTCGACTCATTGGGTGGATAGGGGATTGCGCAGGGCTCGGAGATTTACATGGTGTCAAGAGGGCCAATGCCATGAACATTGGCAAAACCCTGCGGTGGCCTGTTGGCTGCGCTGCGAGTGCCTTTTTTGAGAAGGAGAGCAGTATATTACATCAGGGAAGGTTCCACAGAGCTGAAAGGGGCCTTCCGCCATGTGAAACAAGGGCAAGGGGGACCAATTAATCAATCCAGTCCTACGTAAATTGTGCCCAAAAATACCCGGTCAATCAATTGAGATTCGCGAGTCGCTAACGCACAAGCAGGGGCCAGCCCCAGGCGGAAGAGAGCGAGCCCGGCAAGGACAAAAAAAAAAGGTGGACATGGCTTCCCGGACTATAGTGGGATTAACAGCCAAGAAAAAAAAATAACAAGGCCAGCTGATGCTTAAACCCCAAGTTTTGTTAGACCATGATGGTTCACAGGGGAACCGCTCCAGGGATACGGCCGGATCAACATTCAGAACCTTTTTTTTTTCTTCTTTCTTATAGGGGCCCCAAAAAAAATAATAAGGCAGAGACTAGTTGGTGAACAGGCTGAAAATCCTCTTTATAAGCGAAACCGAACCCAGGAAGGTCCTCGTCATGGTGCACGGAGCGATATATCGATGTGCCCTCCCAACCTGACACACTACGCTGTACGTGCATTCAGTGACGGGTCAAAAAGGTATCCTTGCACAAGAGGGAGAAAGACAGGGGCAGGCCCTCGGGAGCTGAATGGGAATAGAACGATAAGAAAAAGAAACAAACAGTGGAGAGTGATGGAGAGATGACTGTCCCTGCAAGGTCGAGACACGCACCACCCGCCAGCACCAGCACGGGGCAGAGAATCCATAAAACAGGGACAGCAACAAAAAGGAGAGAGAGAGAGAGAGAGAAAACAAAACAAAACAAAACACCAGGAACAACGGCTCCACTCGTTGGGCGTCGAGGGATGATGCACCGCGCGCCTCGCCTTTTGCGGAAGCCGATTCCATCTTCGCAAACATGTTTCCTTTTGGGGCTTCCCCGTTGGCGGGCGCCGATGAAACATAAGAGACATTGCGAGTTGCAGAGGGCCATGCATCATCGTCATCCGCCATTCGAGCCGCGACCCGCTCCCAGCCAGCCCAGCATGAAGTGAAGTGGATGCATAATGGATCGTCGGCCCTTGCCGGGACACTGGCGCATGCGCAGGATGGGACGGGACGAATGTTCGTCTGAGTCACGCGCCCAACCACCGAGAGGAATGCAAAAATAAAGGCAAAAAAGGTAAAAAGCTAATAATGCGCGCATCCAAGTCATATTCAAATTACCAACTAAAAACTATCTGCAGCATAAAAAAGTCGTGAATGATGTCGTTTCTTTTCCTCCTTGCGCGGAACACCCGGACAAATGTCAAGGTGCTCCTCACCCCCCCGCGTCCCAGATCCATGCTCCATGCTCATATTCTCAACGCCCGCTGTCTATCCTTAATCCCGGTCAATGTTCCCATGCATGCGCATGCTGCAGCATTCCTCATGTTCCCCTCCCAACAGTTACCACCTCAGTCTTTGTCGGATCCCTCTCTTACTCAGTCCTTTCCCCCTTGCCCCTGTCCCCTCCCATGGTATCATTTTATCCCACTTTCGTTTCCCGGCATAAAGAAAAGAAAAAAAGAAGCAGAAAAACAAATTGCTCACACACACACACCACAAGAAAAATTTACACAAAGTTGTAACCGATGACGTACATGCATCGCGCCGTGTTGTTCTTGCAGTAGCCGTGGAAGACGAGGGTGCCAGGGGTCTCGGTGCTGGTGCCGCCGCCCGGGCCCTTGAGTCCGAGGGCCGGCGACGACAGCAGCGGCGACGGGCCCCGCACGTAGGTGCCGGTGATGGAGTCGGCGACGGCGTACTTGACATCGTAGGCGTCGTCCGTGTACATGTGGCTGCTGAAGAAGAGGAGGTAGCGGCCGTCGCTGAGCTTGACCAAGTTGGGGGCTTCCACGAGCGGGCCGTCCTCCGACTGAATCCTGTTCATGATGGTGACTGGGTTGCCGATCAGCGTCGATCCGTCATCCGCATTCACCTCCTGCAGCTTGATGGGTGTCTCTCCGCCCACCGCGTTGCCGTCCACCTTGTAGACAATGTACCGCTTGCCAGTAGACTCGTCGTAAAAGCCCGCTGGGTCAATGGCACCTCCCTCGGACTTTGGGCAAATGAGGGGGCCGTCGTCCAGAATGAAAGGCCCGTCGCTGGTGTTGGATCGCGCCGTTCCAATGCAGTGGCCGCCGCCGGGTAGCTCTCCCGAGAAGTACATGATGTACGTCTTGTCGCTGAGCAGTCTCACGTCGGGCGCCCAGAAGTTGGAGCCCGAGGTCCATCCGTTCTTGCCCGTCTCCAGCGCGTCCTTCTTGAGGACGGTCCAAGGTCCGTAGGGATCTTTGGCTGTCGCGACCTGGATGCGGTATCCGTTGCCGCTGGTGGCATAGGCCATGTAGTTACCGCTCTTGTCGTGAACAAGACCAGGATCAGGGAAGTCCTGGTTGATCACGGGCGCCAGAGTGCCGCTGCTGTTTTCTTGCCGCTTCTGCCGGGTTGTTTTCGACCAGTCAAGAGCCAGAGTGATGGGAGCAGTCTTGTCGGCGGCTGTAGAGGAAACAGCTCTTGGGCCTGTCGGGAGACCCATGATGGAGGTGGATTGGCTGAGAAAGAGGAGGGAGGAGAGGAGGAGGCTCTTTGAACCAGCCATGTTAAGCATTTTGGCTAAATGTACCTGTGCCGATCTGGAATGATAGATGAACCTAGGCTGTTAAGCGTCGACTCCAAGAAGAGAAGTAAAGAAGTGGTATCAACAAAAAAATATAGGAACAAGTCAAAACACCAAACTAAAGAGGATTGGTTCTTCTTGTTCAATGTCTGTCAATGGCTTTTTCAAGGGCTGCAGCTGGTTGCTTTCAGTCCTTTGTAAACTGCCTGGTTCTCGAGGGGTGATATCGAACCAACATCGACTCCCGTCGACGTCTTTATATAACCAGACGTCCAGACATCTAGAATGGCTCTCGAGCCCAGCCACGACCCCCTAACCCGCCAAGCCAGCACCGACTCCATCCAATCCCTCTCAAAAATAAACGCTCAATGCCATCTTGGGCCCCCATCCCGACCTCGCTCTCACCCCCCCTCCAGGGTCAAGGGGTCCGAACTATTCGCCCACCCCTGGTTGCGGGCCAGCCCATAGTGAGAGACGGAGACTAGTGTTTGCTGGGTTCAGGCACGAGCGCAGGTACGAGGGGGGAAGGACCTCAGAGGTGCAAATGGCTAGAGAACGGGGCAGCGGGCAGTCCCCACGGCACGGGGACGAAAAGAAGACGTACCGAATCCGCAAGAACAAAAAAACCCATGTAGTCTTGGCGAGGCTGTGCCATGCAAACAGGAACCAGGACGTGGTGCTGAGAGCGAGAGCGAAAAAAAAAAAGCCAACGAGCAAGAGACGCAGAGGAAGGCAGAGAGGCAGAGCAGCCCCCAGCGGCTCCAGTCACAGTTGTCCAAGTCACCACCACGAACCAGGATGCAACCTCTTAATTCCATGCGGTGAAAGACGGTTGGGTATGCTTGGCATGAGTAAAGCGGACGACATTTTCCATGCTCCGCCAAGCCAACCCTGTGGCAGAGCAAGATCCTACGTCGTCTGTCTTGGCCTACGCCACATAGCATCAGATTGCAAACGCGAAAATCAAGACAGGCAAGCCGGCTTAGCCTCGCCTAGGGCTGAGGCAGGATTTGGATCGGCGGTGCATCATCGAGTTGCGGGAATAGCTAGTGTCGTCACAGTTGCGACGGCAGAAACGAACCTGCGCCAAGTCTGGAATCGGCCGAGTAAGAGGTGCACATCGAAACAAGCCGAAAACAAAACTAGCCGAGATGGAGGGGAGTGGCGGTTGACGAATGAGGAAAAAAAGAAAAAACAAAAAGTGCAGCAAGTTGTCAAACAGCCAGGTGGGGGGAAAGGGTCAGAGAGAAGCGCCACCCAACAGAGGTGAGATGGACGATAAACGATGGCGGTCTCAGGCCAAAACGTCCTAGGGCCTGATTTGCTCCCTCATCAGGAACAAGGCACAGCCGTTGTGCGTTGTCTTGGAGGTCTGCAAGTCAAAGTGCTTGGGTGGTTTGGCCCGCCTGCCCGCGCTGCTGGTTGGACGGCACCCCCAAAAACGACGTCGCCCAATCCCTGCCCGCGCTGCGAGTGTTGGCCCTGTCGCTTCCCTCCCCCTCACATCCTCCTCCTCTACTAAGCCTTGCATCGCTCGCTCGTCGCTCTGGTTGCAGCAAGCATCAGCATCATCAGCTGTCATCGTCACGGTGCAGCGCAGCGCAGCAACCAGCTCAGCACGGCCAAAGCACAGGGCAGGCCAAGCGGGAAACCCGCGTATGCAGTCACCCATCCCATATCTCACCCAGCTTCACTGACGGCAGCAACCCTCTCAGCTGGCTGCGCTGGTCTCTGTTCTGTTCTGGCCCCCGGCCTGCCAGCGCATGCATTGCCCACATGGTGCAATGTTTCAGGGTGATGGGGCGGCAAGAGCCTCAACCAACAGAAGCCGGGTATGGCTCTGCTCCCAAAATCTGGGCTCGGCACTGACTTTCGCCGGGCGTCCAGACTCTCCAAGCATAAGGCGGCATTGAATTGTCGTCCCGAGTGGAAATGGGCGGGATTGTTGTTAGACCACTCGGACCAATCGTGTCACTCATCCCTGCGAACCCACTCATAATCCCAGGCGCATATTTTTTTTGAACCAAAACCATCGGGTTGGTTGCACACAACGACTATCACCTACATCCCTTCTCAGAGCTCCATCCAAAGTGGAACGCAACTTCGCACGGGACTTTCTGTGCAATGCTGCCCACGTTTTGCCAACTTGCTCACCTTGCCGGGTCTTTCCTCTTCCTCTCTCACGCCTTGCATTGCCTGCTGCTAGACTGTGCATCATGGATGGACGGGGTTGCAGACACTTGACTCACTCATCCCTTCTCAGTTCGCCTTACGTTACGTTGCGTCTCGGGTGGATTGGATCGTTAAAGTTCTTATGATACTTTTTTTTTTCGCATCGAGTACCTTCATCTACTCCTACCAGGATTTTCAAACCAAACGCCAGATGATTCCCCAGAAACTGTCAAGCGGAATAAAAACCAGAAAAGGAAAAATAACGGAGAGAGTATGGTACAGCACGCACACCGCCCCATATCAACATTACCGACATCCATGGCATTCACGTGTCGGGGCCCCTCAATCGCTATCCTCCTCGTCCTCGCCGCCCTTGGCCGCCTTCTTGGCCGCCTTGGCAGCCTTCTTCTCCGCCTTTCGGCGTTTTCGCTCCGCCTTCTCCTCGGCAGTCTCACCCTCGTGCTTCTTGCGCTTCTTGTCCTTGCTGTCGTCAGCAGCGGCAGGCGAGGAAGCATCAACCTCCATCTTAGACTCGTCCGCCTTTTGGGGGGTGGGGGGGGCAGCAGCGGCGGCGGCGGCAGATGTGTCGTTGGCGCTGTAGTCCTGGTACTCAGAAGTCCACTTGGCAGGAGTGGCATCGTTGGGTCGGCCGAACTTGTCCAGCTTGCCATCAGCCTTGAGCTTCTTCTTCTCCTGGGCAACGGGGCCAAGACCCCATCGGCGAGGGTAGAGGTCGCGCTCCATGATGCAGCGCTTGACTTTGGCAACCACACCGTGATCGCAGGTCGACATCTCAACCGTAGACATCTGAGCAATACCCAGGGCAATGGCCTCACCCTTGGTGGTCATGAGGACAACCTCTTCGTGGTGCTCAATGGCAGCCTCTGCAGTTTTTCCGTCAGCACTTGTCCTGAACCTAACATTGACAGGATCCAGAATACCACTTACCATAACGAAGGAGACCGGGAAGCATCAGCTTAGCACCGTAGCAGACAGCGTTGACAGCGCTGTCCTTGACGACAAGTCGCTTGTAGCTAGTGAGGAGAGTCTCAAGGGGGGAGATGACCTTGCGAAGGTAGGACTCGTCGCGGGTGTTGTCCATGGTCCACTGAGCATCAAGAACGTCGTGGAGAGTGACAAGGCCCTTGGTCTCGTCCATGGCACCACTTCGCACACGACGAAGCTCCTGCATGTGACCGCCAACACCAAGAAGAAGACCCAAGTGAACGCAGAGGGTTCGGATGTAGGTACCAGCCTCGCAGCTGACCCAGAAGACACCGAGGTGACGGTCATTGTCAAACTCGATGAGCTTGCTCTCGTGGATAGTTCGGATACGGAGCTGGCGCTTGACGGCGGAGATCAGGGGAGGACGCTGGAAGAGCGCACCAGTAAGAGTCTCGAGGGCGCGGGCGAACTGAGCCTGGCCGCCGGGCAGCTTGTCATGGAGACGGATGACAGCAACGTACTCCTTTCCAGCACCTTGTTGGGACTTGACGAGACGAGTAGCACGGTCAACGCAGACGATCAAGCATCCAGTGACCTTGGGGTCGAGGGTGCCACTGTGGCCGGTCTTCTCGCATCTGTAAGGGGGAGAAAAGTCAGCAAAAGACTGCCAATCGCAAAGGTCGCAGGGGTGAAAAAGAGCTGACGAACCGAAGAATGCGCTTGACCCAGGCGACAACCTCGTGACTGGAGGGGTTTGAGGGCTTGTCCAGGTTGATAACACCGGAGCTAATGTACGACTTGAGGTCTCGCTTCAAAGGCGAGCAGCCATTGGGGATGGGAGTAAAGTGTCCCGTTCGCACCAGCACTGCAGGCAATCAGTCAGTCGTGTGCTCTTCACAGCGCCGTCCGCGCCCCAAATTGACCATCTCCAGGGCATTGCACTCACGCTTGTCGTAGTTCTTGAGGAGCAGAGGCCACGTGCTCGTGTCAATGGCAGGTGTCACGGCCTGCGGCTTGATGGTATACTCATCCTGCTCCTCTCCCTTCTTCACAACCGCGAGTTCCTTGGACATGTTGAGCGGGTTGTCGTAGCAATCGTACACGATTAGACAACTTCTGATAATATACCGGGCCAAAGCAATAAAGTGCTTCTGGCGAGGGAAGAGACGGGAGTGGTCGTGATTTCCTCGGTGTCTGCCCGGTTTGGTGGTTGAAAGCTTCCAAATTTTTTTTCGCGGTCTGTGGGGAATTGTAAAAGCGGAAAGCCGCGAGGCTCTGTGGCGCTATGCCGTGGCTAAGCCTATTTGAGGAAAATGTTCTCACTCGCCACACCTCCCAGCCACATCTAGCCTTGTTTGGTCAGCCAATTATCGCGCGTCGCGAGTCGTAGTGGGGCACGAACGAGGTGATAGGAAAAAACAATGGACGAGGCGCAAGACACGAGGCACGAAGTCATCACTTTATCGTCTCACCACCCCGCCGATAAGTCTGTAGTCAAAAGATGAGCATTTTGGTGAATACGTAGTCGTGTACTGGTGTGGAGTCTTCGGATTTTCCCATGGAATTTGCTGGATGTCTCTTCTTCGAGGCTGTCGTCCACTGGCGCAATGTTCCACTGCAATGTTCCACTAGCGGACGTTGACGAACCATCACCACACGAGTCTAACTCCATGTATGCATGCCACTTGGTAATTTTATGCTCTGGTCTAAATTTCCAGTTTGATAATGCGATCTCTACTTTGGATACCCACAATGCAATCTCTCATTATAGCCTTATTGCCAAGTTTTCGTACCTACCCTATATACGATATATATGATGTGTTTGCGTTTTTGATCCAAGTTAGCACGAGAGCTTGTGATAAAATCCGGGTAAATATTCATGATTTAGGCTATCCCTAGTTTAAATTTGATGTTTGGAACAGTTTCTGTATCCTCTGTAGTTCTCGTATCTCTTGTTTTTACGTGATGGAATATTGTCTACCCTTGGTTTGCTCCGAAATAATTGCGTAGAAAAACTGCGAGAATCGAACCAGTTGGATAGACCACGAGAACTCCAGACCAGTATAATTCAGAGCGCCACAGCAGTCTATGCAGCCGACCCGAAAGACTATTTGCCAATTGCTCGTATGAGGAATGTCAGCTGGTACGCCCAAGCTCTGACGTCCGGGTTTTCCATATCCGACTTGGCTCCACTGGCCCCCTCTCACACCGAAGCATCACTACTACCTGTACCACGAGACTCAGACGGCTGCAGTCATGGCAGGGGAAACCAAGGCGTCGTTTGAGCGTGTGCCGACTGAAATCCTTGCCCATATCGTACTATCCTGTGACCTGAGCCAAGAGGTTGCCGCGGTTGCGCTGACCTGCCGTCGCCTCCACTCAATCGCCAACCCGCTGCTTTACCAGCGCGAAATATCCAACGACGAGTACTACGTCGCGTTCTGGGCCGCAAGGGAAAACCGCACCGGGACGCTGCAGCACGTTCTCGAGGCTCTGAGGCCCGGCGACCACGGCTTCAACGTCTGGGCCTATTGGAAGGGCAAGCGGCGGTACCACAGTGGGCCGCTGTCCACCCAAGCTAGGCGGAGAGTATCGTCGTACGTGACGCCCATCCACGAGGCGGCGGATGCGGGCGCCTTGGATGCCGTCAAGTTCCTCCTGGACCACGGGGCCGACATTGAGGCCCCCTCGCTCTGCTTTTCGTACGAAGTGTACCACCCCAACGAGTACGCGTGGTACCTCGACTTCAAGGACCGCGCAAACTTCGACACCCACGGCCTCGTTGAGTTTTCGCCCCTCGTCATATCCATAATATTCCAGAAGCCCCAGGTCGCGGACCTGCTGCTCCGGTCCGGCGCGTCCACCCAGATCAACCTCGTTCGCACCGGCCAGCCCTGCGGCACAACCGCGCTGCACATAGCCGCGGCGGTTGGCGCTGCCCCCATAGTGAGGCAACTGCTCGAGGGAGGATACTGCAAACCCGACGAGCCGGACGGCGCAGGATACCCGCCGCTGCTCTGGGCAGCGATAAACGACCAAGGCTATCCGGCCCTGCAGGCGCTGGTAGATTGTGGTGCAGATGTGAATTATGTTATACCGAGCGGTCTGGGCCCTGGCGCACGCCACTCAATGGTCTATACATTAACCAAAAGGGGACATCCAAAGGCGGCAAAGAAATTAGTTGAATTGGGGGCTTTCCCAGCCCTTTCAGGTGGGGAGGGTCCATATGTCAGAGAATGAGATACTCAGACCAAAGTTGGCCAATATAATATCCTATCCCGGCAGAGTTCGTCATCATCTATCATCAAGTTAATCAGTCCACTTCACTTTGGCATATTAGCTTAATGCAACCACTTTCACACGACCTCTTGCGGTCACATTAGAATGTATCCTGGCTTATCTTATCTACTAGTCTAAATATGGCGGTTTTGTGCACCCACTCTTCCAACGGCGCCTAAGCTGCTCAGCCTTCTAAACCTCAGGACGGCTGCTTATACTGGCACATCCTAGTTAATAAATGTTAAACGAACAAGCAACTCGTGTCTGTTCACAATTGCAAGCACTTTTCCAACAGCCATGATGATCACGATGAGAATAATCGCAGAGGTGAAAGTAGGTACCAATACCACCTTTCCCTTTTTTTTTCTCGTTAAACTCAAGATAAAATTGCCTAAGGCAACTCTGCGACTCTCTCTCGGTAGATCTTCTCTGCTCCAGCCCAAACCTCATCGGTATCCCGGTTGTTCAGGTTCAGCAAGCTCGGCAAGAGGAGTCCAGAATACTCGTCACTGGACTCACGAGCGACCATGGTTGGGAGATGATCAATCGAGACGATTCTTAGCTCAGGCCCATCAATCTTGACGGAGGGAGCAACAGTTGGGTTTTCAAACGAGCTGTAGCTATTGTACACGCTGATGGGGTTATTGTCGCTCTGGAGAGCTGTGTTAGTATACTGCAATGTATCTTTGGAGGGAACTCACGTTAGGGTCGCAGGAAATGTCGCTGATGACGCGGAGCCGTCTCCCAGGCACCGACAGAGACTCGGCAGTTACAAAAGGCGCAATCTTGTTCTTGCCCAGATAAACGCAGTTGACGAAAACGTCGGCTTGGGCGATCTCGTCGTAAGGTCCGGAACGGTCCTTGGTTTCTGCCATGTCCCAGCGCACGATAGATTCGCTGGGGACACCAATAGTCTCTGCTGCAGCAGTAGCTCCCCTGCCACATCGTCCCAAGGCGCCCATGACAAAGACGCTGGGCAACTTTCCGTCGTTGGCTGGTAGCGCCTCCTGGACCTTGGACTTCACAAAGTCTGTCAGATCAGCAGCAGAATCGAAGACTGGGACGGGTCCCTGCGGTGTTCCAGGGTTAAGAATCTGGTGTGCCCAAGACAGCAGGCCCAGAGCTGTGCTAAGTGTCGAGCAATGTTAGCAATAGGCACAGAAAATGGCTTCAACATTCACATACCCAGCATAACCGGCCCAGTAGCCGAAGGCTGCCACTCTGACGCCCGACTTTTGAAGAAATTCAAGATCGTAGAGCAAGCCACCAGCCTTTGAGAAGCGGGAGAGCTCCTTTTTCCAGTTATCCTGCTTTTTGAAGCAGTGATGGAAATGAATAAATGTATGAGGCAAAGGAGCTGAAAGAGAGATTAGCATTTGCGTGAGCACCTTTGGGGATGAACCCACTGTCTCCATCGATTTCCTTCAAGCCCAGGATGATGTCCTCCTTTGGGGCATTGACCCATGAGCCAGCCGGGACAATCTCAGCACCAACAGCCCTGAACTCATCGGTCTTGTAAATACGACCATCCCAGTCTTCAACTTTGACGACATAGCCGGCATCAATGAGGGCCTTGGCCGTCTCGGGAGACACTGGACGGTTAGTAATTACATCTAAACAGGGGCCAGGAAGGAACACACATGGAGAGCGGCGCTCAAGGTGCTTGGTCTCAGACCTGAGGTGAATAACTTGGGGCGACATGTCTGCGAATTGTCCGAGTTGATCTTTCAACAACTCGCGATGTGCCGTTGGAGTTTTGAGCTAGTTATAAATTCTCGGCCCCGCGCGCGGATCATTCCGGTCCGGCACTTACGTGACTCACTTAGATCGTCACGTGTTGGTATAAAATCACCTCAACAAAGCAAGTTTATTTTCTAGCCACTGGTAAAACTTTGTTGAGTTTCAAATGTTTTGGCTGGATTCCCCCCCCCCCCCCCGCAGCCTTGGCATTTTGTTGTTATGATAATCATTGTGAAATGGGCGCAGGTTTGTTCGTAGAATATGCGAGGCACCGTGATCATCGGCCCGTTAATTAATTGAATGAAAAAAGAATGTGCGAGCGCTCAAAAAGTGGACCTAGCTGTTGGTGCGGTGGTCCGCAAGTATACAAGCAACATATATTGTTTGTATCGATAACATTATAGGAAAACGTTGGACATATTGCTACTTATTCATGTGAAGTGGAGCGCCTAAAGCCGGCTCCAAGTCAATGAACATGGTGTGAGATGGTTTGAAGTCAATGGGACACCTTTTCGAGGGGGTTTAAACACCAAAAATTTTGACGTGAATTCCCGTCCCCCTACTCCTTTTCAGCTCTCCATTAACTCGAGTTCATTTTTTGGCATTTTTATTGGACAGACTAAAATGTCAGCCAGCGATGTCCGAAGAACGGAGCAAATTGGCTCAAGACGCCCCACCCCGCATCAACCAGTAACGCCATGGATCTACCCTCAATTGAGAGCCATTGTTGTTTCTAGAAACGAATGAGCTTAGAAAAATTGTAAATAAACCACGGATGAGTTCCATCGGCAGCTGAGTAGACAAGAAAAACCGCATTGCCAAGGCCACCTGATCAAACATCAAGCTTCAGTTTAGAGAGAGAAAGGACAAGCCACTGGTCTCGCTCTTGAGAACGGCGATAATAAAAATTGGATAACATGCTTGGAGTGTTCTAAACTAACGGGGTTTGAATTAGATGGTGGTAGGTTCCCTGCCCTCCACTTCCTAGTGTGCAGTGACCTGATAGAACTCGCCCAGTGTGACAACCAGGTCCATGAGCCCCGCAATTGAGACTTCATCATGTTGTCTCGTATTCGTTGATTTACCGTGACCAGACGACCCGGGCATGACCTCGACATGTTGAAGTTCAACCCTCTCTAGAAATCAAAAATTTTCTTCCCAAGTATCAATGTTCACATTCTATATCACCAAGCCAATTTTGTCAAGTTCTCGGCAAGTTTCTCTGATTAGATGGCGGAGTGCAACGAGCTTCTTCTTGTAAGCCCGGCCGTGTATGCTGCAATGTCTCATTCGGGCCCTAGGCGGCCCAGCATGTCCATTCGAATGATGTTGAAGATCAACGCCTGCCAAATCCAGATTGGCATGCTGCACCCTACAAAGTGATCTGCCACTTGCACAGCCAGGCAACCAAGATCGCGGTGCGTTTACAGATAACTCATCCTTTCACTTGGAACATGTCATTGGCGAAGTGATTTCCAGCGCAATCTTTCGCCGCACCGCCCCGCTTACTTGCACTGCAAGACATAATTGCTGTCATGTTAGTCACTGGACTATTCGCCGTGCATCAAGACACGCCCCACTTTTGATGACTTGGGCTGACGAGATGACAAGACTCAACAGTCTCTTTGGGCACTCTTCTCACCTGATATAACCAAGTTTCAAGAATGGCGCACCAGGCGCACAACATCCCCTGGAACACGCTGGCTTCGACAATCAAGGTGGCCGATGCCAACCGTTGTCAGCATGAGGCAAAGAACTTCCACGCCCGGAGGCAGGAGGACCGCGGGAAGAAGTGGAACTACTTTGCCAACGCCTTCGTCCGCAACGCCATGGACCACTCCCGCTGCGAGCGGGAAAAGTACGCCAAGGAATTCGTTGCTCCGGAAGAGGAGGACGTCGTTTTGAGCGACGAGGTTTGCAACAAGATCAGCGCGACTGTCCACCGCTGGCGGCGATACCGCCAGGTATCTTGCGAGCTTGGGCCGGTCAAGGAGCAGTTTCGCAAGGGGCTCTGCGCGCACGCGGGCAAGGACGACGAGTGCGAGTGTCCCTTGCCGTTCAGGGAGAGGAAGATGTCTTCCTTTCTGAGGACCTACTTTGCGAACCCCTGCTACATGTTTTTCGACACGAACTCGGAAGCATTCTTCAACCTCGAGGTCGTCAAGACGCTTATTCTTTACGGGGAGATGGAATCGATGCTTCGGATTTGCGCCCACCCCGGCGTCGACCTCAAGCGCTGGTGGGAGGTGTCCCTGTGCCAGTGCGAGAAGCCGGACGTGGGGTGGGACAGGATCTGCCGGCTGGCCATGGACGCGTACATTCTTCTCAATGTGATACACTGCTTCCCGGAGACCTGGGACGAGGCTGGGCGCCCCGCCGAAGGCTACACCTCGCTCAAGGCCTACCAGTATCTCGTCCGTCGCTGCACAAAGTCGGGATGGGCCTCGGAGATCTGCACGTACCCGCACAGGCAGTTTTTCGGCATCGACGGGGACCAGTTCCGCACCATGCCCGAACCCGCTGACAAGGGGCTCTGGGACCACATCATGGTTGGGCGCTTCTCGACCATGGCCTACTACCCGTACGGCTTGATGCCGTACGAGGATTTCTTGTCCTTTGAGAAGCCAACCACCTACCTGCCTCATTCCTCAGATGTATCGCATGTTCGGTGGATCTTGTGCGAGAAGGGCCTTCCCGCGGAGCTGTCCAACTCCATCCTCCAAGAGGCATCCTACACGCCGAAGCGCCGTCTTCCCGTCTCAGGACATCCGATGCACCCCGATAACCGCACCGAGCTGAAACAACATCTGGCGTATTGCTGGCAGTTGATTGTGAGGTGTACGATGATGGGGCAGACTTTGGGGATGAACATGGAGCTTCTGCTGGGCAACATGGTGAGAGAGAGCATGGAGAGCCTTTTTGGCTGTAAGTGTTTTAAATTTACCAAATGGCTCGATGAGGAGAGCGGTTACCGTCTGGTGTGTAATTGATTCAGCGTCATATTTAGCGTCATTGTTTGATGGAATAGATTGCAAAGCAAGGAGTATGCGCTGTCATGCTTCGTTAATTACAAGCATGGACCTAAAACCCATGGGCTTCCCACCAATGCCTTGTATAGCCAGCCCCCTGAAGGACCCAGAACAGTGCATATATACCCATACCTAGGCAGGCGCTGTTTAGCACAAGCTCTGACTGCACTTATTACATGACATTGTTTCCCGACGACTCGATACTGCTGACGATGGCCAGGAGTGCCAGGATGACTTGACGAATGTGAGCCTTGAATATTTTCCTGGCTTGTCCAACGTAGACGGGAAAAAGAAAGAAGGAAAGCGAAAAACCTACTTGAAGACGAAGTGAGGATAAATGAAGCAATGGTAAAAGTTGTCTGAGGGTCTCCTCCCGCAGCCGTCCAAGCAACCGCCACGATGCAAGAGCCGAGCCAAGGAAATATGCCGGCAACCGAGATGCGCGTCGAGTCCCAGCCCTCGACAAACTCAACGGCATGGCGCCTGTCGGCGCGGCGGAGGCGAAAGACCCACTTGATCCAGTTGTTTCCGTACGAGATCCTGTCGGGGTGCCGGTACGCGTACATCATTTCCTGGATGATGAAGCCGTCAAAGGGGACCACTGTCGGTCTCGAAGTTGGCGTATACTTTTTCACGGGAGAGTTTGTTTTTGCACGCGTTAGTCATGGAAACAAATAGGAGCTCAAGGCGGGTGTGCGTGCAGTGGGAAGGGAGGGAGGGAGGGAGAAGTTACAGAAAGTATTCGAAACGCTTTGTGCGTCTTTAGCGAAAAGTATCTGCGGAAGAAGCTGCACATTTCCGCCTCGTACAGGCGTCGCATCTCGAGAAAGAAGGCGCCGTCGCTCGTGACCATGTTGGGAGCCGCGGCCCTGGCGCGGTCAAACGCATCCTTGGTCGGATACTTGGACTGGAGGGTGCATCGGATCTGCTGCAGCTTGCAGCCCTCCTGCCCTGACCTGTAGCAGACGAGGTTGAGCGAGCACGTCGGCCGGTCGACGTCGTAGTAGGAAGGGTCGGTTGTCTTTGATGGCCGGCCTTGCTCCAGATAGGGCGGGAAGCCGTCGCAAGTGGGCGATGGGCCGACAGGCCTCGTCATTGGAGGTGCCAGCTCCCTGACATCTGGATACGGAGCCTCGTGCCCTCCCAGGTGGCGGAGTGGAATGTACTCGTTGTGCGGCTGCGCTGCCTCATTGTACGGAGTATTGGTGGCAGGAGTCTCAATGCCCTGGGGATTCTCCGCGCCGACCTGGTTTCCCGGGTCGAGGTATGGAGCAGCACCCGGTCCGCCAACATTGGCTCCGGGGTTGTAGTAGTCGTTTGAGGGTTTCTGATTCGCCGGCCCGGGCTCTTGAACGACATGCACGGGTCCTTGCTCCCCAATTACCGGTAGATTCGGGCTCGCCTGGGTTGCGGGAGGGTTGAGGGGCTGCGGCATCTGCCCTTCGAAATCCATCTTGAACGAGCGCATGAACTGGTACCCCGAGACCTGCGGCGGCTCGATCGAACCATGTGTTTGCGACCATGCCCCCGGAGCCTCTGGCGAAAAGGCCAGTGAGTCGGGCTGCTGCTGTTGCCGTTTGAACCTGTCCATGAGTCCGCCCATGTCTCTTCGACAATCTTGCGAGAGGAAATGAATCTGAAGGCTCAAGAGCCTTAATCACATGGCGAGTCGCATTGTTCCTCGTCTTTTGCGCAAGCCTCGCAAACCTAGTTCTTGGAATGCTCAGCTCCCTCGTTAGTTGACGCCACTATCATGGCCGAGCTGGTCCAGACCACTTACACGTCAAGGGTGGCGATGCGGTTAGTCAAGTGGGGGACGGCAAAACCAAGGCCCTGCCGCCATCTACCAGTTTCAGCCCGTATCCAAATGCAGATTGCTTTCAACAATGCTCTGTCTTATTTGAGTATTTGGGCTGGAACAGGATACAGGTGACCCACAATGTAATGATGCCAAGAGTAGCTCATTAAGCCACTTTATCAAGCATACATTTTCTGCAGCCAATGAAGAGTTCAGGCAATCTCATTTCCTGTTTCACTGAGCCATGTGCTCCTCAATGCGCCAAGATGGAAAGGGTGAGACTTTGCTGGGTCTTAGTTTAGTGGGAGAGGGTATGTTTCACATCACAATAACTAATACTTCGATCCGTACTGACGAATACTCAACAATGACATGTGCTGTTGTATATAGATTTCATTGTAATTATATCAGGTTTTAATCCCGTTTGAAAAAAAAAAATTAGTCATAAAGTCGTGTACTCCCAACGCCATGCTTGGTAAGGCCATAACATTCTGGGCTGGCAACCCGATGGCTCATAAAACACCGGAATAGCAAAAAAGAAAAAAAAAGAAATCCCCAATTTGAGAAAAATATCCCAATAGTTTTTATATCCTAGAAGGAATGTCCAGATTTCGAATCAGGGTCAGCCGCGTTGTACGTTCTCGGGGGGCTGTGCTCGGTTCTCCCGTAGCCTGGATGTCCCAGCACTGGAGGCTCAGGCTGATGATATGCCATGGCCTGCTGGGCTTCCATCCTCGCCTTGAAACTACCACCGGCGCTTTCGACCTCCCGCAGCTCGTAGGTCTCGCCGCTTGCTTGTCGCATGTGCTGTTCTGGCTGGTTTACGCCCCATCGGTCACCGAAGTCGGCAGTGATGGCCAGGCCAACGGGCGGTGTAGGGGTTGCGTGGGCGGCGTCGGGCCATTGCATGCTGGGACCGTCATTGCCGTTGACCGGGCTGCTGTACTGGGAAGAGTATGGTGAAAAGTACCTCCCAAAGTTCTTCTCGGTGCTGGCGCTCATGGGAGAGTCGTCCCAACCGCGAAGTGGACGCTGGCTGAGCGGTGTCTCGCGCATCTCACCAATCCCGCCCTGCTGCAGGTTGGGTGTTGGCCAGCCGCCCTTGTAGTTGTGCTGCGTCTCCAGCTTGCGGAGGAAGGCTCTTCTGCGCCTCTTGCCGTTCCAAACGATACCGCACCCGAGGAGGATGAGAATGAAGACGAGACCACCGAAGGCAATGCCGACTTTGGCACCTAGGGTGAGTGGGCCATGGTCGAACCAGTCGGGGTTGACAGAGGCGGTAGGTGTTGGGGAAGTGATGTTGACAATGTCGTTGGAAAATATGGATCCTTGGATGGAAACCGTAACACCAGTAGCGGGCTGCTGCTCGCATCCGGCTTGGAGGACGGTAAAGACTGCGCCAGAGGTTAGCATGCAATGCTGTGGGAGAGTGGAGTGTGTCAGGGCCAGGACGAACAGTTTGCCATGTATTGCTCTCCACCGGCCTGCAAGCACGAGGTGCAGCCCTGGAAGTCGGTCGTGTCATCGACTGGCCACAGACTGCAGTAGTCGTAGCTGTCAATCTTGGTTGATAGATTCTTGTACTCAATCGCGTCCTTGAAGGGCCCACATGCCTTGCTGCGCAGGTGTGAGTCCAACGGTTACACGGAGAAGATGAATTTGCGCGCGGGAGCACATACCTTGTGATGCACGGAGTGCTGATAACGTTGCTGTTGTCCGGAAGCCCGAAAAGACAGTAGGACACTGCATATCTCAAGTTGTCTAGATGCACAGAAAAACCTTGGTTAGCATTGCTGACCCCGCTCGCGAGACATGGACGGGGGCTTGCGCGAGGCACGTACAGAGCATCCACTGCGTGTCAGTCTCTCCACCGCCAGAGTAGCTGCTGGACGCTTCGCAGGACACGCATCCGTTAAAGAGCTGCCCGGCAGCGTTGGAGTAGCTGCTCTGAGAGCAGACAACGTCGTCGGTGGTGGTCTGGTCGAGCACATTGCCGCAGTCGGTGGAACACGGCGAGTTGTCAGCAACGATGATGGCAGCGGCGGGGAGGGCCAAGGCGGCGGCGACCAGGCTGGTTGACAGGCGCATGGCTGTGGATTTCGCGAGCGAGAGAGATGGATGGAAAATTTGCCTCGAAGCGCTGAGCCCCAAATGGGCGCGTACGGGAGCGAGGGCGACCTGTCGTTTCGGAGGGTGGCGAGAGTAGCTGGGACTGGGTTGTTCTGCAGACCCGGACAGAGTGCTACATAGCCGCCGGGGGAGCTCGGAAGGGACGCTTTGGTGTGAGGCCGATGGGGATGGCCAAGAGATTGATCAGAGATTGATCAAAAGTTAGATTCCAGGATGGGGGCCGATGATATAAGGGACGTGTGGCGGCGTAGCTGGCGGCCAGCCTTTGGGGCAGAGGCGAGGGCTGTCACCGACGTGGATTCCTCGTGTGATGTTGGATGCACGTTGGTGATGAAGATGAGAAGAACCAACACCACCCGCCCACTACCGGGCGCCGTCGGGGACGAGCTACGGGCGGCTGCAATCTCTGGTGTGATTTTACACTAAGCAACACACCACCATCGACGGCGAAGCCATTGTCACGCACAGGAGAGGGCGGCCTGCCTTACCGGGTTGGCTGGGGACGCTTGGGGGCGGGTGAGGGGCTGGCACATACATTGGAGCTCTCTCCGGGGGGGGGGACGCACGTTTGGCCGCTGCAAGAGGTTGCAGCCACCGTCGAGCGGGACTGCGGGTGACGCTGGGCCTGTCACATCGACGACTCGCGGCCACGGCTGCTGCCCACAGACTCGCTCGTCCATGTCCGCCAACCCTGGTCTGCTGCTCACATTCGAACCTGCAGCCCGATTGCGCTTTCACACGGCGCCTCGCCAACCAGATGCCCCAAACCCATGTCCCGCAGATCCCCAGCCGCTGTGCAAGGGCCCCTCGCCCCGCCATTGGCCCCCATCCCAGGCCCTAGCTCCAAGCCTGGGCGCCAATGTGCTTCTCCCGATAGGGCAGCTCTCGCGGGGAGGGTGCCCTGGAGGCCCTCTCGACATGGCCCCCAATAAGCCCCCCATGGCGAAGAAAATGCTTCATTAACCCAACTTTCCCGCCAGCTGCGCTCGCATCGTGCTAATGGAACGATGGCAATGCTGATTGAGGCCCCAAGCCCAATCACAGCCGAGTTCCTCTGGGTGCGCACACGTGCCGCAGCCATCCCATCTGCCCATCTCTGCCCATCCCTGCTCCCTCAGCTGCCGTGACTTCCACGGTGCCCCTTGCACGCCGGCACTGAGCACGCTTCTTCACGACCTAGAAAACGCCATCCCATGGCCAAGGGCTGTTCAGACATCAGATGTATCGCGCCATTCACCGCCATGGCCTGGCGTCTAAACGTGGTAGTTCAGGGGAAGTGACAGCTTCTATCACCGCTATCACACTAGCCCATCGGCAGATAGCTGTCAGAGACGCACCAAAGCATCTTATCACGTCGGCTCCCTTTCAAACTTGTCAACTTGGTAGCCAATGTGCTTTCTGTGTAGGCGCTCGCTTGTCAATTCACATACAATACAGATTTCAAGTTTTGCATATCACCAACAAATCGTTTCACTTACACGACATGTCAGGTGTGTGAAAGAGATTATCGTCATATTTCATCATCTCGTGGTATCGAGTGCTTGATCATCGACAACGCCCTGCTAACTACCTACGTCACATGTTGCGTAATCAGGCAAATCCCAAGAAACAAAGTTACTGTAGTTGTCTAGGTTTCCAACCAAGAACCCTTGTGCAAGCAAAGACCTCCTTGGCCCGTGTACTCCAGGCGCCACCCCAAATCTGTGACAGTGACATCTGCATTCCGTCAGGTAGTCCCTTGATCCTGGAAGTAGCTAAACGCCATTGACCCTTGTTGGTCTTCTATCCGTACTCCACCTTTTGTTGTGAAGGAAGCAGAACCAACAAATATGTCCATCCGTGTGGCTGGAGAGAAAAAAACGTCATGATCAAACTCCTTGCTGAGGCTCAACAAACACAGGACTGAAAAACAAAATGATGCAATGCGAACAAGTAAATAAAGTAATAAAAGCCAAATACTCCGTGCTAAAACAGTAAAATAGATGGTTCTTTACCAAACAGTGCTTCGAGGCCTGGTGATGCCTGGGTGTGCACCCTTCTCAATGCATTTTAGCGGAGACAAAATCATGTTGGCTGCCATTTGACGAGAGTCCTCCAACTCAGACACAAGAACCATGGCAACAGGGGTCTTGGGTTCTTCCACTGACTTCAATGTTGTGCAGCTCGACGTCAGAGCATTCACAGACTCGTCAACCTTGTGTTCGGCGCGCTGAAAGGTCGGTTCTACCAGCTTGGAGGGCTTTGATAGGTCCGTTGTTGACTTTGACGCGGACTTTTGCCCGAAAAGAGCCTTTGGAACCGCAGATACAGGCTCATTTTGGATCGGCGGTCGGCTCCTGTTGCCTTGGCGCGAAGGTGTCCGCTGTGTCCGCCCGTTTGCCGGGGTTCTGTGTCGAGAAGAAGAGTGATCATGCCCAGCCCTTGAACGTGACCTGCGCCCATGGACTGGACAGTTTGGCGATGGATGCTCTTCAATTAACCGGAACTGAGAGAGGTCAACATCCTGAGATGGCATCCGACTCCTTCGAGAAGTCGTTCGATGTTCACGTGCCGGTGTGGACTGAGCTGGGTTGTTTTGCTCGGGTCTGGATGACCTTGGCCTTCCCCTGCTGTCTGCTCGGCTCTCGCGGTTAGGCATATTTGACTCGAACCGGTCTCCATAAATATTAGGGTTTGGTGAAATTCTGCTGTTGGTATTATGATCATCTCGTGAAGCCTCCCGGTTTCCAATTCGACTGCGCGATGCAGACCTGAGCACAGGCGGCTCACCTCCGGCCGATTTCGAGTGTTGCTGCTCAAGTTCCGCGGGTATTGTTAGGATATCTTGCCAAACGCTCGGATCCATAGTAATGGGAATAGAACCTCCCGAGATGGCTCTTTCGTGGCCGAGATGTTTTGCAACAGGACCCTTTTTCGGTGGGTTGAAGCTTGTTGCTCTGTCGTTGCGGTCTAGATCCTCCTTGGTAATCCCAAAACCTGTGGTTAAAGATTGCTCTTGCGCAGACTCTGCCCGCAGGGCCATGTCTTCAAATCGGTTGAACGCGGCCTTCAGCTCTGACTGCGAAGGTTTTGAAGAACTGAACAGGTTCGGCCCTCTCGAACGACTACCATGGCGAGCCTTAACAGAATCGGTCCGGCGGCCAGGGGATCTTTGTGAATGTCTAGATTGGGAGGTCCTCCCTCGTGATTTGATCGGGCTTGGGGGATTGGGTTCCTGTGGCGGTGTTGGAAGTTCCTTCATGCTGCAAGGTCGACCAGTCTGGTTATTCCACACAGAAACGTCCGAACGCAAGCTGTGCCTCTTGTTGTTTGCACGGGATAGAGAGCCAAAGTCAGATATAATCTCATCCATGTCTTCCCTTCCAATAACCCATGGCGCTTCCTTTACCGAAGGCATTCGAAGGTCATTCGGCAATCCGGGGTACTCAGGGGGGGTTTCGGGGCCATTTGCAGGGGGGATATTCGTATCTAGCCCAAGTAAGTAGGCCTCCATTCCGGGATCCATCTCGAGATATCCATCCTCGTCGTAGGGCACCGCATCATATCCGGGCGCCTCATAATCGTACTCGTTTATCGGATGGTATGCCGCAGAGTCAATGGATGAGATGGGAATTTGAGGTCGAAGATCATGAGGAGTTGGGCTCGGTGCCGATGGAGTGTGGACAGAAAGTGCTGCCTGTGAGTTTTCAAGGTGGTTCGTCTGTGGTAAGTTTATGGTGAGGTCATCTCTTTTGCTGTGCGGGGTGTTTATATCTCGTTCTCGAGGTTGAATTGGTTCGTGTTCAGCGGGCTTGGGTTCCTGATGATCTGGTGTTGAGTTGGAGAGCCTCTCGGATTCTTGGTCTGGGCTGTTGGATCCTCTGCTTATGGACGAACGACGGGATTTGGACGGGTAGGGGCCATTATCGTCAACTTCTACGGTCTCTCCTTCTGGACGATACACCAATTTTGCAAAGGGAGGGTCCTCCGTGTCCACCACGAGCAGATCTTTATCCCCGCGCCCAAGAATGCCATATACTCGGACTTCACCTTCCTTGATGCCAATAACAGCGCTGGTGCCGGCATACACGACTTCGTCCTCCATTCCAGTGCGATTTGCGAAAACCACAATCACTTCTTCGTCCCATTCGGAGCGGATGATAGGTTCCAGGCGCGAGATCCAATACGACAGCGTGTTCATGTCGGGCTCTTGTGGCTGTTGGGTGAAAGTGCTGGCGTCTTCTTGAGTGATCCATGCCATGGAGACCACAACGAGGCGTGTTCTCGCATCCAGGACGTGATGCGCAAACTCGAACGCACTCCAAGGAGCCTCAAACTTGTACGGGCTGTCATGTACTGTTTTAGCAAAAGCAGTGTGTATGAGCATGGCGGGGTAGTCTTACTTCAAGTCCATACAGATACCAATTGAGACTCGTCCAAGACCGGGGAGTGGCTGACCAAAGAAATTATCGCCCTCAAGCGCCCATGTCTCATCAGTGTAGTAGAGGTGAGTCTTTCGATAGTTGGCGACGGTGTCACCTTCGGAGCTTACAACAAGAGCCGAGTTGTAATATTCTGGGTTCGCGGGCCACTGATCCGTCAAGTCGACCTGTTCTGGGTAGCCCACGATGACCGAGCAGTCGCGCTTGAGAGCTTGCGTGCGCGCCCACAGCGCGCTGATTCCGGAATCATAGTGCTCGAGAAATGGAGAGATTTCCTGCAGAGACTTGAAGTTGTATCCTATCATCGTGTCAGGGAAAAAGCAAGTTCACTTTCCCTTTGCGCCCAGAGGACGAAACATGGCGGGATATGGGGAATTGTTTTGCCCAATGCCATGGTGTTCCAGCTTACCAGAAAAAGCCATCTCAGGCAGAACAAGGAGATCCAACTCGTCAGGGTCCACTCGGTTCAGGATGGCATCGGCCCTGTTGAGGTTGTTGTCGACATCCCCGACAACGGGCGCGAACTGGAGGCACCCAATCTTCATCTTGATGCTCTCGGCAACTCTGCCCGCCACTGTTGGAGTTGCGATCGCGACGCTGCCACTATCCGACTGATCTCGCCGTCGCAGGTGGCGTGGCGTACAGATCGCGGAATGACAGTGGAGATTGGCTGCAAACAAAGGAAAGATCCGAACGAAAAGAGAAGATTCGGGAGTCAAACCAACAGCATAAACGACCCGAGGGAAAGGATACAAAGCCGTTTATGGGGTTAGGCCACGAGGAAGATTGGGTGACTGCGGCCGCCAGAGCGCGCCAGCCCCTGCGTGCCCCACGGCACTGGCTCTCTCGAATGATGTGCACTGAGGATGAGAGCGGGCAAACGTGCGCTGCCTTGCCCCCGGCTTGCTGGAATGGTCTGGCCCAATCGCCGGATCAGTGACGTTGTGGAGGTGCATCAATGTGACGTCCTTTGGCCGTGGCTGCGAGGGGCACGAGTGGTGGGGAAACACAGCCGACGGGGGGGCCACGGGGGCCTGCGGGGATGTTGGCCGAGACTCCGGCGGCTTCGTCCAACAAGCAGTCGCCGTTAGCCGCCGCAACTCTAGCTAGACAGAGGGTCCTTCCACGAGCTCCACCAGCGGCGCTGATCCTAGACCTACAATCTGCATGCAATTACCAGCCCGGCCCCCGCGGGCTTTCCCGCCTTGAGTTGAAGCCAACCAAACGTCGCCATGGGCCTGTGTCTGCCATCACCACCGGCACCTACTAGCCCGTGCTGGCACCACAAAGACGGTCCGATGCCCTTACATCATGTCCTTTGCCCTCTCTCCTGGCCTGCCTGGCCTGTTGGTTGGCCCACCCGGCCGGCGGCATGCCAGGAATGGACAATAACGACTCTTGAACCCCGAGTTGTCAA
This sequence comes from Calonectria crousiana, assembly GCA_013406985.1. Taxonomy (NCBI): domain Eukaryota; kingdom Fungi; phylum Ascomycota; class Sordariomycetes; order Hypocreales; family Nectriaceae; genus Calonectria; species Calonectria crousiana. The sequence goes on along the minus strand of VTGD01000147.1, from coordinate 80,774 downwards.
CCACACAAACGGTTCATACAGGACACCACCTTCCATTAAGATTTACGCTATCCGGCCGTCTCTGTTGAGACCCTGCGTGTTCTCCGTTCATTCCTAGACATTCTTCTCCTCTTCCTCATCCTCGCTCTGGTCACACTTGACAGCACCATACCCACTTCCAGCCAACTATCACACGGCCCAGCCTGTGGTGACGAGATGCACATTTCAGGCGTTTCGAAACAGCCATTCCCAGCAACTCATTAGCCGTTTGCAGGGCAACATGGCCTGCTGGCCAGTTGGTTAGATAGGACCTGGCTGGGATGCACGTACTTTAACCTGCACCCAAGCCAAAATGTCACCAGCGACGGCGTGCTCTGCGTGCCTTCTATGCATTAGCTCTACGTGCGTGTGGGGCTATCACATTGGCCCAGCACCAACCTCGCGACGTTTCGAGGCAGTGAAGCGAGCAACGCTCTTCTCACATGAGCTGGTGTGACCCGTTGGGCCCGCACCGATCGTCCAACTTGATCCATCAGCCTATGTTCGCACTAGACATGGGAAAAGGCATGCGGGTTTTGGTTTCGGCCTTCAACAGTTGAAGTCCAACCCTCCAACCTTCCATGCCGCTTGCGGATGCCAACACTGCAATCACCCACGCGCTATAGTTTCAAATCCTGCAGTCGAATCGGGCTTAGCTGGGTTCCCAAGCAGCTGAAGAGGGTGTCAGACAGGCACAACGATCAATGCCGACCGCCAAAAGATATCTGACAGAAGTCTCGTCCGTCAATGTTCCATTGTAACCCCAGATCATCTGCCGTTAGACCCTTTGCAAACCATGACGCCACCCATCCACGTATACGCAACCTCGGTGTTTCACCCAATATCGCATCATTATCCATGTGAAGTCTCCCAAATGCAGCCTCCACAGGCATCGGCCTTTGATCTCCCAGCTAGAACAAACTTGGTGATATTATCGATGCTGTGGGCTTTCCGGGCACCCGGATCTGCACGCTAGCAAGGAGCAATGTGCGTCCGTTGCACCGTCGGGAATATTTCAGATGCATCCTGCAGCCATAAGTCTTGGGCTTCGTAGTAAGCCACCAACATGCACTTCTCCTTGGCCCACCAGCTCTCACGCCGCCGGTGCTTTTTGGCCCCCATCCACCAGCAACCAACATTATGTTGCCTGCAATCCGAACCCGACTTGGAAATGCACGCGAAAGAAGAAAAAATCTTTGCTCAGCGATGACACGGGTTGGCTTGGGTGTAAATCTATTATTAGTGTTCTTGTTGTGTGGAAATTAGCAAGTACCGTCAGCGTCAGCATGCACAGCCTCACATCCCAATATTTGCTATAATGAAGAATCAAGTGTCATGCTTTGAAACTCATTCCTACAAAAGTGACCTTTCCCCCGGCGCCTATTAAGCAGGCTTAAGATATCAAGGCCGAGATTATGTTGAGGGTGAAAATTTACTCCCGCAGATGGCGAGATTTCTGCCAATGCCTTCATTAAACTTCGAATTCCTTCTTCATCTGCATGGATGCTTTAGTTTAATAGATAGACAGTGGGCACTGTGGGAGAGGACATGATGTCATGATGGCCGCGTTAACCGCCATTTCCGCGCAATTCAGTAATTCCATTGCGTTGACAGAGGGAGCCCACATCTTTCTCCAGTGGAATTGCCGCGAAATCCCATTTTATTATTGGCGAGACGCCGATAACTGGCATGAACCCTGTGAGGTTTCGAAAACAAGACCCACGTCATAAAGTCATAATTGAGTAGAGAAAGCGAAGATTCCAACCTGGCTTTTGCCTTTACGTCAATTTCGCTCGGCATTACTCGCCATGGGCGAACGGCTACATAATATACGAATAGGTGGTCCTCCTGAATACGTCTCTGCCAAGGCAAAGCACTGGGGTTGCATCCAGAGCATGGCCAGACTTTCGCCCCTTCAAAATGCAAGGATTTTAATCATCTGTGGATGAATTAAGGATTCGGGTCTCACGCATCATATTTTAAATATTCCACCAGGTGTAAATTTTTGTTCAATACAAAGCACTCTATACTTGCAAATACACTAATAATGTTCTCGAAATGGTAATGATACTCAATTCAGCCATGACTAGAAATCGACTGTTTCCAGCATCATGACACATAGGAGGAGTCTAGCTTTTCCATACGTATGTTATTAACTGACTCATTAATTGCATGCAGATAGTTAAGAGTAGCTTGATGTATGTTCGGTGGGCGGGCGACGGGCCACAAGGGTAAGTGACAGTCAGGTAGGGCAAAGCATAGGCCATATCAGATTACAATACTAAAGCTTGACCTTACAACTTCAATTTCAGGATCTTAGTTCTAGTGGAATGACTGGTTTGCTATGTCCTCTAAGGTCCACACGGTCGTAGCCTTGTGTCTTAGGTGTGGAGGGCGGTTGGGAATGTTGTGACGCGGTACCCGCGTAACAGTAGCCAATAGTATCAACTTAACAGGCTGTAACAATGTTTGAAGTAAAAATACACCAGTACGCGCGAAAATTATATTTAATTTGGATTCTTTCTATGTAGTGATAAGAATGGTTGCGTGGCGTATACGACTACCCAGTGAGAAAACGAAAAGCCCAGATAACACTACTATCGTTCGGTTTTTTATCTTTTCCTTACGGTACCTGAGGAGGTTGTGATTTCTCGGCAACGAAAAATAGTTATTTTAAATAACTGGGTTGGAATATCGGGATGTTCGGTTTGGAATAAAACCCTCTCTGGCTTGTCGCGCCTAGTTGCAGAATCCGCGAGAGCCAACGAGGTGGTCCTTTTACATCTATAAATCGACCCGATTTTCTGTCCAGAGAAATATTGTCCACTGGGAATTTAAAGGCTCGCCGTGGGCAAAAAAGTGAAGTATGGTGGTCCATCGGGCATGAAATAATGTGGAGTGGCTGACGGAAGTTTGGGGAGCTAAGAGACACCGACCAATGTCGGCGACCATCCTATCTGCTGTAGCCACTTATCCTACCAGAGAAATCGATGTTTCATGATTTCTAGGAGCGACGTGGTTTGGTTCTTTGCACGTGGAAAATACTAGTCTCTTCCACGGAAAATTGCATTGGTTCTTTATGAAGTTTTGTCCCCCTGCATATTGTACCTAGGTAATAGTTAATAATATTTGGCAATTTCATAGACAAACATATATAATAGGTGCACGGTGATAGCCAATGAAGAACCGCTGTGTTGGCATGGTTTGGCCCGCCCCTCTCAGAAGATGACTTTCCTGCTGAGAAAGAAGCAGCCCCTTATGGGGAGTCTATAATAGAGAGCTATTGAATACCAATAATTATTTGTAATTTTAGTCACGCCTCTGAATTACTTGGTTTATAGGTTCCTTCCTTGATGTCAACTTGAATTCTCTGTTCCTTATAACAAGGAATAATTATGGATTGACTGCGTTGTCGTGCGTGAGACCTAGCTCCATCCATATTTTCTCCACATCATTGTTCAAAATTCCACAGCACGCTCTTAAGCTCCTCATGTCTCGCTATCACTTGCCTTATTTACCATGTGAACAATACAGTCCATACCAGAAACAAAATACTGAAGAGGCTTGACAGGTATACTTGCACCCGACTTTACGGATACACTACCCTATAGAAAATGCCCCACCCTTTGTGTGTTTTCATGCGAGTGTGTAAAGTTGGCTTTAGCTCAGTGCGTTTAGTTATAAGCTTATGGGTGGGAATCTATGCAGTATCCCCGCTCATCACTTCACATTTACGATTGCGCAAGTCTTTGCTGGTTCAGTCTTCACCTGAACGCGCTTTCATTGACCATCCGACAATAGATGAAAGGGAAATTGCCGCCCGGAAACAGCAGGTTTCAATCATTTACTCCCGGTGGCCTTTCCTCTTTTTACTAGTTTGCATTAGCCATGTGCCTTCATCCTGACTATGCTCTCCTCGGGAGCCCCACCCACCGAGATTTCCGGCAAGGGTTCTCGCACTATCGATGACGAGCTGCCGTTTCTGATTTTGTCATGGGAACAATGTGGATGACCTTTTGCAATAGACGGACTAACCACATGCTGTATTTTCGGTTACGATATCATTGGATAATCTGGTGGACATGGGGAGGACCCGAGCTCGAGACCCGGAAACCATACGATGAACGCAGGCGGAAACAATATTCCTCGAATACCGACGCGACGGCGAACATGTTCAAACAATTCAAAACAGAAACGAAACAATTACCGACGAGAAAACATTGAACATTTTACAATCCGAGTCACATGGAATCGGGTATTGCCGGCTGATCAAATTCGGTAGCGTGGGCAAGAAAGTTCGGTGGAATGTGAAGACGCCCGCATCAAACGCGGCCGCATGTTTCACTTTCATGCCCGCCAGCGGCTCAAGGTTGCATCTCGGCCGAGGATAAGCAAAAAAAGGAGGGCTGGGCTTCACGTCCAACCGGGGAAAAAGTTGGTGGAGTAATTTCCCATCGGTCAGTCACGTCCGACATGAGACATGAAGCATGGCCACGTCGTCGTTGAAAAAGTTCGGCCGGGCGCCAGAGCAACGAGTCAGGGAACAAGCCTCGAACCAACGGCGGCCATGGAGTTGAAATTCCCTCACTGCGTTTACTTGGGTCTTCTCTCGGCGTTGGCCTGCGTATCGCTTCGACAACGGGAGCGCCAATGTTAAGCGATGGAACGCGGCAATTTCAATCCTGGGTCAGATCGGATCATGTCATTTCTTAGCAGGAATCCTTCGCGCAGCGTCGCCGGGGAATGAGAGGAGGGCGCGGCACCGGAAGGAATTCAAAAGCGGTGGTGAGTGTGGGAGCAATATTCTGTATGGGCTGTGACGAGCCATGCAGCGCATGCAGGATGCAAGCCATATCACACGGCGAATGCCAGCGATAGACGCGCTGGCGGCTAAATGATTTTTCCGGTTGGGCTGGCTGGCGACGATGGATCTTGTCGCTGGGGTCCTAGCCAGATCTGTCTAGGCGAGGTGGCCAGGGTTCGTCCACTTGGAGGGCGGAGGGTGGCCGGGGCCGTGTAGGTTGGTTGCTTGACAGGCAGACTGACAGGTTGGCTGGGCAGAAGCTGAGGCCCAGCTGCTTGTTGGCTGCTTGATGTTGGTGTTGGGTCGTGCTGGATGAGGCCTAAGGCTGCCATGCAAACGGGCGGTCTGCACTGTCTGCACTTGGACGCTGCACTGTCGCATTGTGCACTGCACATTGCTTGATTTCTGACCAGCCCTTCCACAAAAGCAAGCAGGCTGAGAACGGGCTGCCAATAAAGTGGGCTCCCGCCACTGGCCCCAGTAGGCCGCAGGTAGGGTCGGCGGCTATAGCAGACCACTCACCCGCCGCCTCTGGGTTTCAGTCTCGTCCACACACACTCGCGTCCTGGTTCATCCCCGGCTCCGACAACCGCCTGGTGTGCGTCCTGATTGGCCCCGGCCTCATCAGCAGCCATGCAGGCGTCTAGGTCGCGTGCAATGCGCCGCACCATTGGCTCCCACCCGGCCTGCCGTGTTATTCTTGGCCAAGGGTTGTGCACAGGATGCCACCCGGCCGCCTAGATCGGCGCGAGTCCTATTTGTTCGCCCAAACACCGCGGTATGCATGCTATGCCAGCTAGTGCAAGCCAGGATGACCCGTCGGGATTTTTTCTCGCCTTTCAGCTAGCCAGTCGCCAGCCGCAGCTTCTGGCTGACAGTGTAATTCCCAGTTTCATATATCTTTGCTCGCTGCCCGTCATCGAGCGGGCCTCCGAGCTATAGCCCTTTGTTTCTTCGCTTGATCGCCTTGCCTCTGTCGACTGGTTTCGAATTGGGTTTCGGCATAGTGTACTCTTCATGCTGGCCATGTGGATTCGATCTGTGCCATAGCGTCTCTGTTCCAACCAACACACTCCCCCGCGCCGCGCCGATCCCTTGCCCGCTGGCCTCGAGACCAACAGCCATGGCTTCGTCATTGTCCCTTGGTCTGCTGCTGGGGTTTCTTCTCAGGGTTGTAATTGCCCTGGAAGTCACTCCTGGTTCATCATGCGCCGCATTTTGCATGGACGATCCGGACTCGAATGCGTTTGACCCTAGCTCATCCACCACCAACACCTCGGATATTGTATGCAAGGATACCGATTTTTCTAGCAAGTCATCAGGTATCAAGTTCCAAAACTGCCTAGAGTGCCTTCAGAAGAGTAAGAAGGAAAACGGGACCGAGTCGGATTTGCATTGGTATCTCTGTAGGCCAATCCAGCTTTAGACACTCTTGTAAGCCCGCGCTGACAGGACCCCAAGACAACCTGCGATACACGATCAGCACATGCCTCTACTCCGCCCCCGTCGCCCCATCCTTTGACACCGACTCGCCGTGTGTAATAGACGACGCGTGCGGGACCCTGCGAGATTCCTTGACATTTGATAATCTCACGTCCAAAGCCGACACCACCTACGGATACTGCGACGCTGACAACGAGGACTTTCTGGGATCAAAGCTTAAGCCATGCATTAGCTGCCTGCAGTCGAGTAGTAATCAAGTGTATCTCTCCAATTGTATGCCTGGCACCTTTCTCAGATCCATCAAATGGCCCTAACCAGCTTGTACAGTCATGATTGCTCTTGAGGCAGGGTGCGAACAAAAACCAGACGCCGGCTCTCTTCTCAGCCTGAGTGGCACTGTCTTCACCAACAGCACCGTCAACATCACAACACCAGCTGTGGACATTACTAAACAGCCTGCTGGCGCTGGCAGTACCACGATGACCAAAGGTACCATTGCCGGTATTGCCATTGGCACGGCCCTCTTCTTCCTCGGTGCCGTTGCCCTCTTTGTCGTGTACTGGCGTCGCCAAAAAGAGGCCAAGAAGCGAGACGACGCTGCTTACCGCAGCCACTTTGGCACTCCTGACCCTTTTCTGCCTCCTCAGACCAAGATGTCTGCCTCGTTGCGCTCGTACAGCGCACAAAGTCAATATGAAAACGGCCGAAGCATGGCGAACGGCGACTACTACGACCTTCTCGAGAAGGAAGCCCGTGCCACAACCTCTAGGCTAACATACAACTTTGACCCTCGCGGACAAGCCAGAGGCCCCAATAGTGCCATCCCTACACACCAGGCCTACAACCCGGCCGCCATGTCGCGAGCCATACCAACACCCCACAACCCGTTGACACCACCACCTACCCATCAACGCCATACTTCTACTCTGTCTGATGTCCTCTCTTTTCAAACACACATGAACACGGGCAACGCCAACGAGTACAACGGGGCCACGGCTCATAACCAATATTGCCCACCACCCCCACCACCGTACAATAACGGTATCAATGCGAACACCAACACCAACGTCCACACTCACACCCACACCATGACCACTAGCCACAACGCACCCACCCTTCGCCCTCCCTCCATGACTACCCTCCCACCGCCCCCCGCCGGGCCTCCCCCTTCAAAGCGAAGGGTTCCCTCGTTGAGAGTTCCTTCATTGGCTGCGCCTTCTATTCCGAAGCTACGAAAGCCCAAGCAGTACACACCGCCAATGATCGTGACAGGCGCGCCGCCAGCTGATGAACGGACTGGGGTTATTGCCATCTCTGGCCCGGTCATGAGCAATGACTCACGATTCAAGGACATACCCCTTGCAGGCGGCGTCGTCTACGCCGAGACGGCCCCAGCCCGTGAGAATGGAGACTATCAGGACATGCCCATACGAAGTGGCAAAAGCACCCTTTACGGAATGTGACGGCGGAATGAATGTATTTAATGGGATATGAATTTACAGGATGGCACTGGAGTTTTTTATTTATTTCATCAAGGCACATGAATGCCGACAGGTAGTTCAACATCAATGGAATAGGAGCAAGGCGTTCCGGACATAGGCAGTTCAGAGTTCATAATACGTAAATTGATGATAGTACAATTACAGCTTGTCTATTCTGATCGTAACAACACGATTAACCCAAGCGATGACCTGGACCCCTTGTCCTCCATGAGTCAGGGAGGGGACCCCTCGACGCTCCAGTGCTGCTACCAGATGAAGGCTCCTGAGGTCGGACTGCGGTGCCGAAACCTCGCTGCAACACCCGAGGTGTCTGCACGAGGCGAGTGATAAACTGGGGTGTAGTCATGAGGTTGGGACCGCCACCAAATTCAGGCCAGAGTCGTGCTAGAAAGTCATACAGATGGGCAGCAACGAGACCCTCGAGTTGAAGTAACATGTTCATGTGACCGCCGGGGAAAAGCAGATTGATCAAAATCATAGCAATCGGAGTGAGCTGGGCCGGAATGGTAATAAAGTAGAAGGTGGCTTTCATGCCGCGCTGGTCTTGGGTTACGGTGTAGACCATGGCGAGAATCAGGGCGCCCAGGAAGTTGAATAATGGCAAACCGACCAGATAGTTGATCGTCTAACAACGTCGTTAACGCCTGTCACAAGAGGAACAAAAAGCAAGAAGTGTAGATTTAAAAATGTAGGGAGCTAAAAAACCACTCAAGTGAATGGGATATCACAAGAGCCATCCATAAGACATCCCACCATGCCTGCACCGCAGTCCAACCCGGATTTTGCGAATGATGGGCGGACCGAAGTGCAGGGGTAATCTTCCTCATTTCCAGGAACCGTGATAGTAGTAGAGGCATAGCACTATCCGGGCAGATATATGAGGGGCCAATATGAAGGGAAGGGCAAGGGACAATGCACGGAGCGAATGGGCCTAAGCTTACCAGGATGGTTCCGCAGACAAACATCAAGTACCAGACAACGTCGGCCTGGCGAGGCAAGCGTGGGTTGCCCATTTCCAGCTGGGACAGGTAACTGTAGAGGAAGTACAAGTCAAACAGCAGACCGATTCCGCCAGAGGTGACAAGGAAACAAGTTACGGGGCGCCATATTTGGGGAGGAATTTGCCAGAGGTAGTATGTGTGGTGGATGAACCACGAGGCTGGCAGTAGGCGCAGATGAACACCAAGAGAGACGACAGCGGCCGCGGAAGTCAGAGTCCTGAGACGGAGCATGTTAGTGAACCTGCAAACCAGAAGAGAGCGAGGGCATTGAAGCTTACCTTGCCAGGGGAGGCGCTTGCCAATAGGCATCCATTAGATTCTCCGACATATTGGGCAACTTTGCTCAATCGCGCGAGGCTGAAGGTGGATGGGTATGTGAACAAGAAGCAAGCTCAGAAACGCGACGCAATGGCTAAGCGCAAAACAATAACTTGCAAACACGCGCTTTTATGAAAGAAAGAGAGTCAGGGACCGAACCAGGGCACTGATCTTTGTGGCACCAGGCAACGACGTACTCATCGTTATTGCTTGCGTGTCATCTTCTGTTGAAGGAAGATGTGAACAGAAGAGTTTGGAAAGGCGAAAACGGGGTTAAATACTAGAAAATTCTAGTAGGGCGAAAAGTTGCGCTATAGCGGGGCGTGCCTGTGGGGACGGCGAAGCTGTTGGCCGAGCTCCCGTTGTGAGGCTGAAGCTATCCCGTGTGGCGAGTGCGGTTTGTCGAGTAGTGGCTGGTGTCTGCCCGTCATCAAAGCAGGCTTTTCGGATATCGGAGTTCCCGCGAGAGGTGGTTTGGTGGAAACTTGCTCGCCTCATGTCGTGTGAGCAGGGCTTTTATTCTATCAAACCCAAGCTGAAAGAGCTTGGATAACTTTATCGCTTTTACAAGCCCATTAATTGGACTTCGTCGCGGCACGTCACACACCAATTGCCTGGCTAATACTTGATTCTCCATTGTGAGACTGAGCCCCCCGACAAGCGCGCCACCCGTCTGCCAGCCGCCAAGATGCGCTCGACGGATGCCATGAAAAGTGAGGAGGCGACGGATGCCGCCTGGGAAGCCACCAGAGGAGCTCTCTCCGGGGCTGCTAAATGGGGACTCGGCACAGCAATTCTCGGTGTCATTGGCTATTTTTGGTCGCCCGTGTATCGAGGCACGACAATCCAATTCAAAGTGTAGATACCCCTCCCCGTACGCTGAGTTTTTGCCTGCTCACGCCACTTTTAGCTACTTGCAAATGTCGGGCATGGTTTTTGGAAGCATGATTGAAGCCGATGGACGCCTTAGGAAATACGAGCATGAGATGAGGATGCGAAGAAGGTGGGTGCAAGAAAAGGCAAGATGGGAGCAGTATGAAGCCGAGATTGCGGCCAAGGCGAGTGAAAAAGGAAACAACTAAGATATGGAAGCTCACAGTTCATCATGGAAGTTACATGTATATCATGGGGGAGGTGCAATTCTAGCGGTCTTTGTACAAATCACATCTCATTTGGTTCTTTTCGCCTCTGGTACAAATCCCATCCAACTCCAACGCCAATTATGCAGCTATCATCATAAGCCGTTAGGATGACTCATTTGGAGGCTACCCGGAAACGTTTGGGGTCCATGTTAATTTTGGAAAGCCGAGCAACGCATGCGCTGAGCTGGAGCAGTGTCTGCACTCCCTCGAGCACCTTCATGTGCGTGAAGCCAATCTCCTTGATAAACTCCAGCTTGGAGTGCTCGCTCAGGGTCGGGATAGTCTTTGTGACTCTGAACATGGTGCTGATGATATCGTGACTCGAGTATCCCAGGTCCCAAAGCTCTCGCAAAATGTCCAATGCTGCGTCCACATTGCCTTCATAGCATGCTTTCAGCATTGCCTGCACTTTGATTGGGTGAGGAGAGTCGACAACTTTGAAGACATTCGTGTCTGACACAAAACCGAAACCCGCCCAGGTGGATTGAAGATTGTTGATGGCCTGTCGCATATCTCCTTCGGCGCTGAAAACTAGAGCTGCCAACCCTTCTTCGCTGTACTCAACCTTTTCGGCTTCGATGATTTGCAATAATCTCTTGACGACTTGTTCATCAGTGAGTTTGGCATACCGAAGGATAGCACATCTTGATTGAAGGGGCTCGATGATCTTATTCGACTGGTTGCAGGCAAAGGCGAATCGGGTTGTGTTGGAGTAGATCTCCATTGTTCGTCGGAGAGCTTGCTGGGCACCCGATGTCATGCTGTCGGCTTCGTCGAGGATGATGAGCTTGTGTCGGCCAGCAGGGAGGGTGACCTTTTTCTGGGCAAATCCTTTGATTCGGTTTCGTACAACATCAATACCTAGGAAACGAATTTAGTCATGTTCGGTTCAGAGTTCCGCAGTTGATACCAACCTCGCTCGTCACTGGCGTTCAGCTCCAACACCGCCTCCTTGTACGAATCCCCCAGCAGCTGTCGAGCTAGACACAGAACACTGGTGGTCTTTCCGATACCAGGCATTCCCGAGATGATGACATGGGGCATGTTTCCTTCTTTGGCAATGATTTTCAGTCGCTCGATAGTCTCTGTGTTGCCGACAACATCGTCGAGGAAGATAGGACGGTACTTTTCCACCCTTTGACCAATTAGTGAAGCTGGACAATAGATATTGGATGCTGGGATGTCTTACCAAGGAAGTTGATATGATGAGGAGGAATTGGCAACGGCTTTGGAGGCGGCCGAGGACGACTCGCCCTGTTCTTCTGGCTTTTGCGGCGGCATCGCGGTGTCGTGGCTGGTGTTGAAAAAGGTGAATCTGAATATTCAATCACTTTACGCGATCCAGAGGGGAAGACGCGCCGTGAATTCGCTTTGGGACTTTACTTGCTGCTATTCATGAGTGGCCCGTGCGCGCTCAGCACCAGAGAGCACCCCACCCCTGCCACCGCCTTTCTTAGTCGCCATGGCAAAACTTCAGTGACAACTTTTTCGACCCAGGATTTTTTTGCCAGCCAGAGACGCCCAGAGATACCCCCCCAACAGCGCCATCACGAGCTGCCGACTGCCGGGTTTCTTGCTCCAGGCGACCTTTACGACTCTGCGACCACATTGAACACGACCCGCCGCCGCCAGAAGCCATGGGTGTTGCGAAAAAGACGAGAAAATTCGCAGAGGTGGGAGATTTCCTTATCGATAAGCGGCGCAAAAAGCGATGCACTGTGCTAACAAAAATCCCAGACCAAGCGAGTAATCGGTCGTCGCGATCCCCGTCTGAAGGAGAATAAGATTAAAGAGGAGCTGGCTGCGAAGGAGCGGGCTGCGAAGAAGACTATCAATGGCGAGCTCGTGCGAGAGGCACCGCAGATGCCAAGCAACATGTTCTTCCAGCACAACACCGCCCTCGTGCCGCCCTACAATGTCCTCGTCGATACCAACTTTCTCTCCCACACTGTGCAGCGCAAGCTGTCGTTGCTCGACTCCATGATGGATTGTCTCTATGCCAAGTGTAACCCCATCATCACATCCTGCGTGTAAGTCCGCCTCGTCGCTCTGGTTGGTTGGTTACCGTGACTAACGGTCTCGTAGCATGAGCGAGTTGGAGAAACTCGGCCCGAAATACAGACTGGCACTGCGAGTTGCTCGTGACGAGCGCTGGCAGCGCTTGGAGTGTGACCACAAGGGGACCTATGCCGATGACTGCCTCGTCGACCGTGTGCAAAAGAACAGGATATACATTGTGGGAACCAACGATAAGGCCCTGAAGCAGCGGTTAAGAAAGATCCCTGGTGTGCCGATTATGAGTGTGGCGAGGGCCAAGTACGTGATTGAGAGATTGCCTGGTGCACCAGCTTAATAAAGGGTTACGGTTAATGGAATATAAAATGGGTTGCGTTGTTCATCTGAGCTGCCTTGGTCCGTGGCGGAGCTAATGGGCTGTGATTTTTCTGCCAGGAATAAATAAGCATATTTCTAAGATTACGCAATATTTCGCATTTATTATTTTTATTTTCGTTTCCTATTTCCTGCTGGGTCCACGCAGCGTTGAACCGTGGTTCCTGGTAAGGCTCATGGCGATAACTCCGCTCGCGCTGGAGTTTTCGGCCTAAATCCTAGCGGGCGCCCATCAACTACCAGCGCTTACGCCCAGCATTCTAAGCCACGTAAACTCATCATCGCCTGTGTCCTTGGTCACTTAGACCAGCCCTTATGTAACCCGACGCGCTCGGTTTGCTCATTCGTTTTATCTTTCCCAACACACACGCCTTGAGAATTTCAGCCCGGATATCCGAAAGAGTGGTCAGGATACGTCCCCCGCCTCTATTCGCAAGTGCAAGTGGAGTCCTTTGACACCATGGACCAAGACTCTAGCCCGAACGACGTCTCGTCTGCCTCGGGCCCTGAGCGCGAACGCCAGAAGCGCTCTCGCATTGTGCTATCCTGTGCTCCCTGCCGCGCCTCCAAACTCAAGTGCGACCGCGACCAGCCTTGCGGGCAGTGCGCTAAGAAAGGCCGCATCGAACTGTGCCAGTATGCGCCTCGCCCGGAGAAGAAGCGCCCCACCAAGGGCATGTCTGCCCGTCTCAAGCGGCTTGAGGGCATAGTCCGTGAGATGATGGAAACCGAGGGCGCGGAAGACACGGGAAATGTTGTCCTGGACGAAGGGTCGGTAACAGGACCGGCCGTCCATGGCCATGTTGTGAGAGGGGAGAATGCCAACGCCATGACGTATGTGGGAGCTACCCACTGCATGGCCATGCTCGAGGATGTGAGTGCAGAGATAATTCCTGACGTTTGGTTGTTGAGGCCTCAAAAATGCTGAATTTTCTTAGATTGAAGATCTTAAAAGCTACTTTGACCAAACAGACGACGAAGAATATGAAGAATCAGGAGAGATCGATTCGGCCGAGTTACTTCTGGTCTCCCGTTCAGGGCCCAAGAGTCGCCAGGAGCTTCTGTCCTACTTACCTGAACGCAAGATTGCAGACAGACTTCTCACAAGATATTTCAGCTCAATGAGCCCCTCTCAACGTATTTGTCCTCTCAGAAAGCCTCCTTGGTTTCAGATAGCTTACAAATTCATAGATATCGTCCATCGACCAACATTTAATAAGAACGTACGTTACATAACTAAACCAGGAGAAGAGAAGAAAAGGAATACATCTGACAGGTTATATATAGTATGCCAAGTTTTGGGAAAATCCCGAAGAAGCCTCTTTGCACTGGATAGCCCAGCTATTTATGCTGCTCAGCTTAGGTGTTTTCTTTAATCGCTACATTAACCCCAGTGAAGTTGCCAGTGACTCGCCGCTTGCAGCAGAAGATAGGATCAAACTCTACAAGACGTGCGCTGGATGGGCGTTGGTCTGGGGCAAATATATGCAGCCAAGTATTGAAACCCTCCCAGCCTTTATTCACTACGTCGAATCAGATTTTGTTCTCAACCGAGCGGGCCAGATGAAATGCTACATCCTTTCTGGTGTGCTAATTCGCCTAATGTTGAAAATGGGTCTGCACCGGGACCCGAGCAAGCTGGCTAACATTTCCCCGTTCGAGGGCGAGATGCGACGTCGTATGTGGAACATGGCCATACAGGTCGACCTATTGGTTTCCTTTCACATGGGCCTGCCAAGTTTTCTCCAAGGCATTGAGACGGATACCACGGTACCGCGGAACTTGCAAGACGATGACTTTGACGAGAACTGCATCAGCTTGCCTCCCAGTCGACCTGACCCGGATTACACGCCCATGACATACCCAATTCACAAAACGAAAATTCTCCGCGTGTTTGGTCAGATTGCCCGGCAGGCACATGCTCTCACACCACCCAACTACACCGAAGTCATGAAGCTTGACGGCCTTCTGCAGGAGGTGTGGCGGGAGGTTCCCGCGTTCATGCAGGTCCGGCCGCTGGGCGAATGCGTTGGCGATCCTCCCATGATGCTGATCCAGCGGTTTGGTTTGGCAGCCCTCTACAACAAGAGCCGCTGCGTCCTGCACCGGCGGTATCTGGCCGAGCCGATACCGCGCCGCGAGCACGACTACTCGCGCCAGCAGTGCCTCCAGGGCGCCATGACGCTGCTGACTTATCAGCATACCATCTCGGAGGCGTGCAAGCCGGGCCGCCTGCTCAGCAGCAACGGGTGGTTCGTATCATCGCTCGCGGTGCACGACTATCTCCTCGCCGCCATGGTCCTTTATCTCGTCATCAAGAACGAGCACTACTCGGAAACGGGCGGACAGTACGACTGGACGGAGCAGACTACGCCCACACCCACCAAGGCAGAGCTTACTGACATGATAAAGCGCTCATACTTAATATGGTCCGAGGTGGCCAGGACCACGGCCGAGGTGAGAAAGACGGCGGACACGCTGGCTACCATGCTCGCAAAGCTTGGCTGCCCTGTGGATGGTCCCGCCAGGCATCCCGGGGTAGCAGACTATCCCCGGATGACCAGCATCAGCAACGAGTCTTCCTCAATGGGGGCCCCGTCTGTGGATCCCAGCCCCATGGGGACCCTTGGTACTGATTCAGATCTTCTCTCAAGCCTCGGGCTGGGTAAGAAGCTTTCTCGCCACGAGATGGCAGAGTGGAATTTGCTGATAACTGGCATAGGCTCAACGTCCGGATCTGGGTCCGGCCTTACTCCCTTATCTCTTAGCCAGCCGGCTGAGGCGGCGACCAGCATGAGCTTCCCCGGCATGGACCCAACAGCAGGAGCGGTCCCCGAGGGGCTCAACTTTGATACGTCTTGGATGGGAGAAACGGCGGATAATATGGACTGGGTAAGTCACGGGCAATCACGCGGCCGATTGGGAAAGTGACATTTGGTTAATCATGGGCTGACTCGGTTTGACAAAGCGCTATCTCGACATTTCCCTGGCCCATAGCCACGATGCTGGTCGGGATGCTGATACAGGCCAAACATGGATAGAGCGTCCTCCCTCCCTCGAAGACATGATGGGGTCTGGCGGATGGGGCCAGCTTCCTTCGAATTTTAGAGGATTGCAGGGCTAGCGAGATGGAGGGGAACATTACAGGGGTCAAGTGACCTGATCGCTTCCAGTTTCGGGTTCGTGCGGCGGTTGGCTCAAGGAATTGTGTGATATTGGGCTGAGGGGCTATGAATCAGTCGCGTGGGCACTGGTCGAGATCAAGATCATCACAGGAGGCGGTGGTTCCAGTGGCATTTTCATTTCACTAGGTGGGGGACTGAAACTACCGATTATACAAAATCCCTTTGACTGTGTTGTTGCTTGTGGGGCACGTCCGCTTCCACAAATAGTCCCGAGCTGCTATCAGGATACCAAAGATACCAAAAGTCCAAGACTGTTTGCCTAGCATCTCGTGTACTCGGGTTAATATTCCATCCTGCACTAATTTTAAGTGCGGACCCATACGCAGCAAAATAGTCAAGGGGATGCGGCAAGCTGGCATTTGAGGCAGGCGTGCAGGAGGGCTTATCAGTGGCGTTTCTTAGAGTCATTTGCGTTTGCGCGTGCGTGCGTGCGGGCGGACGCTCTCGGCTGCTGTCCGCAGGGGCATGGCGCCTCCTGTTATCTGGGGAACCCGGGAGCCGTCGAATCCGGGGGACAGTAGCCCCGCAGTGCAATGGCTACACTTGTCTCATTGCCAGCCGCGGAGTGGCTGCTTTGCCCAGAACGGATCGATGTGCTTTGCGGTGTAGCTGCCGAGAACTGTATGTCTGGTGTCGAAATGAGGTGTGGTAGCCGTCATGATCCCATGGTCGCAACAGTTAACATTGCGTGAGACTATGGTTGGATGTTTGGTGGATAAGGGCCTGGAAAAGCTTATGCAAGTAGCACAGTCGTATGAACAAGTACCAATGCAGTTGACCAACACTACATGTTTTTTCTTTCTTTTTCTTTTATTATTTATTTATTTATTTTTTAGAGAGAGAGAAGGATTAGAGGCCAGATCGACAAACCTAAATTGCCCTGCCAAGTGGGAGCAAGCAAGTAACACAACACATGTGTGCGCTTATTTGCTTCTGTGGCGTCGTGTCACAGTATCCCCCTCACGCCAACGTGAATTAATGAGGGGAGCCGGGAGGCGCGGGACGCGGTGGCGGCTTAGTGTCTGTGCTGTCTTTGAGATGGTCGGAAGAGTTCCAGACTGCTCTTGGTGACATGTCAATGATATATTGAATCGAGGCAAAATCATCAGTCACTTGCTCACAGATAAGGGCTGTCAATGTGCGGGCTGTAGGACTCAGAACTCCTCACACTGAAGTCAGTGCGTACCCTGCCGACGATATCGCGTTTACTGCAAGGGTCATGACGTAGGGCCAGCACGACATCTACTCGAAAACCACAACCCGACCAACGCCACATAAAGGGTGGTAGGTATCCGCGGAGATGCTCAATCTCAGCACGGTCCACCCACCGCCACGCTCCCTGTTCACCCTTCGCCTGTGAGACTGCCTGTCAATCAATTCATGACTGCATCGGGGCTAAACACACTGCATTACTTGCACTCTTACACAGCTGGTTGGGGTTTGATGGACAATCCGGCCTTTATCCAGCACTGCACCACAGGTTGTTTGGCTAATCCCTCTTGCCGCAATGACCGCGGCAATATCTTGATTCGAGGTGGAAGCTGAATGGTGCCGGCCGGATTTGTGCAGCGTGCACCATGAGCTACCCTGGTTGGTTACACAGTGCTTCGGCAACCTTCCCGTCTCATGCGGGCGAAATGCAAGGCGTATGTGACGATGGGCTTGGCTCTCGGGATGACTATCCGACTTCAACTGGTCACCCTCATGTCCCCCAGGTCGAGCTTGACCGACCCGGGCTGCAACCCGATGGTAGAACATGTGATTTCGTCGGCAAACGCACGCTACTCTTTTGGGATGTGAATCTTCCAGAATGGCGGCTCTTTCTAGGGCCATTTTGGTAGCGCGGCTTGGTTGACATTAGCCTGCCAAAGCGTCTAACCCAAGTTACGGTGGATTGCAATCCGGTTTGGGACCAGCTCCTTGGACATCACACCCGCGCTGACTGCATTATTGCTATCCAATTACTTCAACAATGCATGACTGAACCACCACCTCTCGTTTTTGGGTGAGAAAACACGCACCTCAATTTGAGGGCCGGCTCGCACCGGTTACCTGGATAGCATTTCTGCCACCCGAAACATGGAGGCCGAGAGCTGATGAGGCTTGTGCACAAAACCCATAGATGCATGCGCTGTGCCTGGCAGATGGGTTGGATCCAAGTTATGGTAGCATGGCATGAGCAAGAGATTGATCATAAATGTCAATCTGTTTATCACCTTAGCGCGCGGGACAGCAACGAGCTCCAGGTCCCAGCAGAGTCGCATCGGAGGCGGCGACGTTTTCCAGGTGTCGTCGTTGCCATCTGTCTTCGGAGGAGCAGGTTGGTCGTGGTCATGGCTGGACCACTGATGTGCATCAATTCGCGGGGGATGTGCCCTGACAGGCATGCTTGCAAAAAAAAAAAACTGCCCGACCACAGTGGTAAAGCACGGTAGCGCCGACTGTTTTGACCTTGTTGGAACAAGTGTGATGAGACTCAGCCCGGGGGCTAGAAGTGGGTGCGGCCGGTGCAGGGAGGCGGCTTCGTGTCAAGCTCAGGTCGTCGTTTTTCACGTCGGGTGACCAACAGCAATTGATCCATCTCCGGCTCCATGACGCCGCTATCGAGGGCGGGCAGCAAATAAGCATGGTCAAGGCCGGACGTTTGGGTAACTCGATGAGAAATGGAATCGGGGTAAAATTTTCTGACTGGAGAGTTGCCCGGAGCGCCCTCCAAACTTTTACCTAATACCCACGCTATTCGGCATTTGACTCCTCTGTCCCATTGTGGGTGTGGTGGTCGTAGAATGGAGTGTGGACAAGGCCACCACGGTCCACTGACCCCGGGCCCCGAGACATCCAGCAATCCCAGACCCCTCCCATAGAAATGGATGGGGCGGTTGCTTTCGCGCTCTTGGGAATCCTGTTTGCTCCCTGGCTTGCCCTACACCTGGGGTTGACCGTGATGAGCGATGCAGGTGCGGCGGCTGGGAACGAGACTAGCGAACTGGACCCGACATTTTCGTAGGTGGTCAGTTGATTCTCGGTCCCAGGCGAGGAGAACTGGCTCCCAAGGATCGCGTGTCGATTGGTAATTGCTAGGTTGCTGCGACAAAAAGACGTGCACCCTTCGCTGACCTGAATCTGATCCATTAAATAATTAGAGCTAATGAATTTGCCATGACCGCCCGATGCTGGGCAAGATGTGTTCGACCTTCCTTTCGCGACGTCAATTCCGCAGCATACTTGAAGCTTCGGACTGTCGGCGAATCCTTACAGGTCCTACTGGGTGCGCACGTGTGGCCTGCGGAGCTCGGAACTGCCTTCCTTTGGCTTAACTTTACCTACGCCTCAGATGCTTCATAGCATTGTGCAGGTACACATGTTCCATACCCCTACCACTTTCCTTGCCGATGAACTACAAGTATCGGTGTCCCCAATGAGACACGACATGGCGCAATCCGTGGCAATCGTGGGGTCCCGGACAAGGTTGTTTTGACTATTTTGGCGGTTGATGCAGATGAAGCAAAAATGGGGTGTTGGTTTAACAAGCGAGACAAGCTCAAGGTGAGATTGGATCGAAGGCCCGTGAATGGTCTCGTGATGTGTTGGACCAGGGCCAGAATAGGCCAGAACTGTGAGCCAAAAGCCAAAGATCGAAATGAATGTAAGAGGAATCAGGTAAGTACTATGTAATGGAAAGCAACAGGCGGCTACTGGCCAATCAACGCCCGGACATGTCCGATGCCGCAATCCCGCAATTTGATGGGCTGGACCTCTCCCGGCCGCAGCCCCATGTTATGCCGTCGCGATGCCATCGCAGGGATCATATGAGCACTTGTTCAACACTTGGTCTAGCGCACCCTGTGGGATACCAGAGCCGCTTGCCTGCTTCGCGACCCCAATGACGACGACGTGGTGTCCAGGATGGTGGTGTTCTTTGAGAGGCTGAGAGCTTTGCACACGTGTCTGTCACACACACCGATGCCAGGGATACCAAGCTATATTTGCATCTTGGTACTCGCTTGTGATGCACCCCGTTTCCTTAGTAGCTTTGGGACCTGCCAGGATCGACCCAAGGCGTTCTTCACCGAACCTGTGGCGACCAATTGCAGGCGACTTTGCTAGTCGGATTGCCCAATGATAATGGCTCACCCGAGACAATATAGAGCAGCGAAGCAAGATAAACGGCCCCGAAAGCAAATTGCTGATCAACAGGCTGTGGCCAGGATGATGCTCTGGGGCTCTGCCGAGTGTACCCTTCTCTGCTCGCGACAGCCATGGCCGTTAATTCCAGCACGTTCCACGTTCCATGCCTCAGGGGCTCCGGTTGATGCATCATAAACCGGTGCATGCGAGTATTCAAAAAAACCAAGCTTCACGTTGCACCCACGGGCTTGCCCCAGCATCCAGTTAGTGGAAGCTGGCTTGGCGCGTGGGTAGGTGACATGTCGTCAGCCAGCGCCGGCGGGTTTACCTTCCCCCAGCGGATCCCACCCTCTAAATTTGAAGGCGCCGGTGTCCTGTTGGTGGGTGGTCTCTGGCGATTGGCAAGCGACTGACAGCGAGTGAACGCACCACATCCCACCCAGTGGCAGGGCCGACGGTAGCCAGACCCATGCCACGAGCAATCAGCTTTTCTCCCGATTGGGCCGGGCTTGTCCAGGGCTCGTGCTCTGCTCCATCAGAAGGACGGGTTTCCCTCGATTTGAATCTGTCGATTCAGGGCCGACCGGGTTCGCAGGTCTGTGCTGTTCTTTATCCATTTTCGGATTGGCGACGGGAGCTCTTTTAGTTTAGTACTGCGTTCACGTAATAACGTCGAGTCTTGTAAGTTGAACCACTTATCAGGGTGCCGGTGTCAGGGGAACATCACATGGTCCATGGTGCTGTAGCCATAGCGGCGGTGGAGGGAGGAGGGAAAGGGGGGATGGGAGAAGGGGAGAAACAAATGAGGGTAAGGTATTTTCAGGACGGGATAGGCAAAAGATACCCAGTATCGGTTTTGTTGGATGAATGACATGGCCACGGGAGACCGGTGGACGGACAAGAGGAACTCAGTCAGCATCTGTAGCTAGCATTGGTTCGCCCACGAGAAGCGGGGGTGCCTCGTTGTAGGCGTCAACTGGGGTAGAAAAGACACCATCAGTGCCATCTAGGGTTTCCCCCTCCCTGTGTGACTTGATTTTTTTCTTGTCCCATGGCTGGTGGAGGAGTTGAGGAAAAAAAAAAAGATACTAATTTGGATGTACTG
Organism: Calonectria crousiana; assembly: GCA_013406985.1. NCBI lineage: Eukaryota > Fungi > Ascomycota > Sordariomycetes > Hypocreales > Nectriaceae > Calonectria > Calonectria crousiana. The sequence continues at coordinate 59,737 of VTGD01000147.1, read as the reverse complement.
ATAAGGAGCCGAGGGTCCGGGGGGCGTAGGGCGTGTCTACTGTGCGCAAGTGTCCAAGCTTCTTTCTAGCAGGTCTGAGAGGGCGCGCCGCGGACGGAGGGGGTGTGGGTATTGAACCGCGACAGCAAGGACGGATACGGACCACAGCGGACAAGTACCACGAAGTCGGGATGCAAGGCCGGGGGTGGGCAGTGTGAGCGGGTGCGCGGACTGGTGGATGGATAGAGGTGCGAGCGATACCCCAAAGCGTAATAATACGCTTAGCATAGGACCGAGATTTGTAGCTGAGGCGACTGGTTTAATTTAGTAGGGCAGGTGGGCGTTGTTGGATGTGCAATCTCTAATGACGATGCGTGCGTGGTGCATCAACGGGAAGTTTTGAAAGGGCCTAATCAAGGTTGTTTTAGAGCGGATTTTCCTGGGGTTCCGTGCTTGGGCTGCCGGGTCGTTATCAGTCGGTCACGGCAAGGGTTTTTGAGGCAGGTCACCTGGACGGAGTGCACCATCCGGACACTGAGTGTTGTCAGAGGTATCAGTCAGGATGCACCAGCGCAGGGGCTTTTGACTAACCATGGCCTGGGATTTGGCCATGGGTTTGGGCTTAGGCGTTCTGGTAATGGGAATCCTAGGGTGAATGCCGTCCGTGGCTCATGGACTGACTGCGGCTGCTGATCCGATGCCTCCTTCCGGGAGCATCCAAGCCCAAGCATTGTCGCTTGCACAAGAACTGCTCGTTATCTCCCTCAGTTCTGCCATCCCCTCTCATATCATCTGCATGCTCTCCCCTTATACACGACCCCAGTTTCCAGCTTTCCGTTCCCCCAGCTTTTCCCTTTTCTCTTTTTGACCTTGAACCCCTCTTTGACCATCCCGCATTTGCTCTACCCCTCCGATTACCGACCGACTCGACCCAGGACGTTTGGCCTCGTGCTGGTTCCCTGCTCTTGCATACCCATCGCATCCATCCCACAAGTGCCGCGCCAAAAAAAGAAAAGAAAAAAAAGGAGGACAAGGCAACACTAGTAGTCACTGACGCCCAATTGTTTCCCCCGCTGAAAAAAAAAGAACGACCTACTGTCCGGGAGGGTAAGTAAAGTGAGACGGCAGAAAAGGACGATTGATAACGGCGAATGGTGCCCTGCGATTCGCCGCCTGCCCTATCACGTCACCCGCCAGTCCCAAAACAAACTTCTCAACCCTGAGCTGGATAGCACCTGGCTCAAGCCCACATCGGCCGCACATCTCCAGAGTTCACCGAAACTCCAACAGAACAGATTCTCAAGCCTGGGAGTGGTGACATTATCGACTATTCTTGCACCCTCGAGTCCCGCATTCAGAAGACTCGGCTATTGCGAGATTCCGTACCGGGTTCCCCAGTCTAGAGCTATATTGGCTAAGAGAATACCTTTTTCATCAAGGTTCTGCTCGCCGGGCCGGTCTCGCTGTGAGCTTTGTTGTCGCCTCCGCTTGGTTGTTTTCTCTCCCGCGCCGTCGAGCCACCATCGATCGCTCCGCCGTCACGCCTCATCTTCCTTCGGCCCCGGATCTGGATCCTTGCCGTTTGTTCCTTGCGCGGCTTGACCTCAATCCCATCTTAGCTTGAGGCTGCTTTTTATTTTTTATTTTTTATCCCTTACTACACAAGAGTGTCACCACCCACCACGCTGTTTTACTCCCACTACTATTACTACTTTGACACCTACCATCCCACACACCACACCCGCGAATATACATACGCCATATCCGTACACCTCTTGCACTCCCCACACACACCGACTTGACCAACACCCATAACCCACAGGCCAACCCAGCGCATCGCACCGCAACGCATCCTACCTTGCCTTACATTTATTTCATCACTGAAAGAGATCGGCCTTCCCCGGTGTAGCAGCCCCCCTTGCTCGGCTTAACTCTTGTCGATTGTACTCGAATTACCTCGACCTCTCGTCTACCCGCCATTAAACGAGCCACAGTGCCGGAAATACGCAGTTGCGCGAGAGCATCATACACACTCGACTTGAATATCTTCCTCCGTCTTCCAACCTCACCCAGCTGCCTGGTTCCGCTTAATACTAGAACTCTTCAAGGCCAAGCTCAGAAGCAGACGGACGCCCCTCCCCCGAAATCCACATTCACCCACATCACATCCACAGCCCATAGCCCACTTCTGCGTCGACTGACCAGGGTTCCTTTTTTTTTTCTTTCTGCGTCAGTCTTCGCTATTTGGCTTTTGGCCCTGGGACCACTCGCCTTCCCCCTCCTGCTCTGGTGGCCCCGCGTTGACCGGTTTTCAATCCACACGACAGAGGCGTGCGCATCTGAGGACCAGCCCGCCGCAACGCCGCGACCCAAGCATCGTGACCTCCCTCATCTGGCGTCGTTACCCTCTCTTTCTCTTTTAATCTTGCTCCCTTCTCTTCCTTTGCCTGCTGGCCCCCAGATTCCTCTTATTTCTTTTATCCCCCCCTCCTCTTCGTCCTCCAAACCCCGGGCCAGGGAACTACCTCTGCGACTACTGCCGCATCTTGCGCTGGTGATTCCGCTTCTGCGCCTGCATTGGCCGGTTCTCTCGCCCACGGCTCTCCCAGATCCACCGACATACGTTCGTTTTACGTACTGCCCTCTGCTCTTGGTCGCCGTCCCATGAACTTCCGTGGTCGTGTGTGCTCTGTCCTCCCCACCAGCCATTCAAATCACACCCCGGAGCTTTTGTTCGACAAATAAAAGCCCGGCGCCGGTTAGGCACTGTGCCATCCCACCTTTCAGCGAGCCGCGCGCCTCGCTCACTTTTGCGAATCCCTTCCTCCGACCTGCGAGCGAACGCGCTATTATGCCCGCCCAACTGAACGGGTCCATGACCGCCAGCATCCCCATTCGAATTCCCGGCGACCAGACCACAACCACTCCCACTCCCGTCCTTTACAAGCAGCATAAGCACTCTCGATCGTCCTACTCCGAATCATCCCCGCTCGCCAACTCTCGAAACAACTCCCTAACATTTCGCCCGCCGAAAAGGCTCATGTCCAGCCCCGACAAGACCATCGCTGTCATCAATGCCAGCGGAAGGCAGGCAGCGTCCCTGATCCGCGTCGCCACCGCCGTTGGCTATCATGTCCGCGCACAGCTGAGGAATCTCGAGGGTGTCGTTGCGACGGAGGTGTCGAGCAACCCCAATGTCACCATCTTCGTTGGCGAGCTGTATACCAGACACTCTCCATCCGAGGCAAATCGCGACGTCACTAAGCATGGTCCTATCGCCGGTGTCGGTGTCAACTATGAGTTAATCTCGAATCTCTTCCGGGGCGCCCAGCTTGCCTTTATCAACACTACCTTTTACGGCGACGAGCTTCAGATTGGAAAGGCCCTCGGCGATGCTGCCAAGCGCGCAGGTGTGCAGCACTACGTCTACTCATCCATGCCGGACCATTCTGCCTACAACCCCGAGTGGCCATCGCTGCCGCTGTGGGCGGCTAAGCACGAGGTCGAGCAGTATGTGCGCCAGCTGGGGCTCCCCGCCACTTTTGTGTACACAGGCATCTACAACAACAATTTCACTTCGCTCAACTACCCCCTCTTTTGCATGGAGCTCCAGAAGGATGGGTCTTTTGTGTGGCAGGCACCCTTCCACGAGGATGCCAAGCTTCCGTGGTTAGACGCCGAGCACGATGTGGGACCGGCAGTTTTGCAGATCTTCAAGGACGGTCCGTCCAAGTGGCACGGGGAACGCATTGCACTTGCATATGAGTACCTAAGCCCCAGAGAAGCCTGCAAGCTCTTCTCCAGAGGCCTCGGCCGCCCGGTCCGCTACGTCAGGGGTCCAATTGAGATCAAGGTCAGAATCCCTGTCGGGTATCGGGAACAGCTCGTCGGCCTGGAGAAACTCTTCAGCCCCAAGGAGAAGGACCCCCGAAAGCAGCCACCCTACTTTGGCGACAACAAGGTGGAGATCAGCTGCCCGAGCGAGGCCTTGGAACTGTGGGAGGGCCCTCGAGGACTCGAGGAGTATGCCCGAGAAATGTTCCCTCTAGAAGAAGAGGCCAACGGTTTGACATGGATGTACGAAGACGAAGAGGAGGAAGACGAAGAGGTACACGCCACAGCCACCTCTGTCGAACAGCTCAAGATACACGACGACGACAATGAAGACGACAGCGACGACGATAATGATGACGTACTGATCATGAAGGGTCGCAAGCGGGACGAAGAGGGCTGGTTGGCATAAGATCAGCCGCACTCCCCTCACTTGAGAGGATTGCATGCATACCCCATCATCACTAGATGATAAGAGGGGAAAAAAGATGACAAGGAAATGAAGAGAGAAGAGGCACAAAAAAAAGAAAGATCCAGCTCAAATACTGAAAGTCCAAGCATTGGTACGGAATGGTGGTTGGCTGATCTGCAGCGATTGCATTTGGGCGGAGCGGAGTTGTGCTGTTTATTTGCACAGGGGTCCAGGCCTGTTCTTTTGTCTGTCTTTTCGAGAGGCGCATACGGTGGTTTGGTTGGAATGAAATATCATGGCTGGTTGATGAATGGGTTTTTGGTGAGAGAAAAAAGAAATACATGACTTTTTACTACCTTGGTTGACTCTTTTGTTTGTGATTTGACGGTTGATTGTAATTCGGATCCAACCTGACTCGTACGCATGCCACTACCAACTTTTTCACGCAGTCCCCCAGGAAGTCGAAAAGGTATACGGCGACCAAGTAGGGTCGAGTAGTTCGACGGACTCGTTCTTGGATGCTTCGACACGCGATGGACAGATGGAGTTTGGTTTCGTCGCTTATCGGTCGGCTTAGGACGATGGGGTTGATGGAAATTTGGCGTCGGGCCGCTTGCGTGATGATGATACGGATGGGTAAAAGAATCGAAGTAAACGGAAGAGAGAGAAAAAATTAGGCCAACATCTGGGAAATAAATATTTCATCATGCCCCATGTCGAAAAAAAAAACGGTCCAACCTCGCAGCGCCGCAGGAGGTGAACCAGGGCCACCATATTCAACTTTCCCCGACGTCATGGGTCAGACGCTGTGGATACGACAGCCATGGCTCGCCACTTGACAAGACGATCTGGGGCTGGACAGGGAGTCTCGAAGCGGAGAAGCAGGTAATAAGGGAATAAGCAAAAAAAAAACATGAAAGAAGAGAGCGGTGGGAAAAGAGCGATGGCAGCCAATTGCTGGCTACCTAATTGCAAAACCTGGGGATTCAGGACGCCCTTATAAGCCGTCCGGCGCGGCTCTGGGGCGGGCCTATCCTCCACCTTTTTGGGTAACCCGCCGTTATCCATCCCGCCCGCAGGTTGGCGTGGGGTATTACGGCCGCCCAGGTCACCTTGTGTCACTCTGATGGCCCTGCTGCAGGCGAGGGATAAAAAGAACAAGAGGTGAGGGAGGGAGGGAGAGGGCGAGAGAGAGAGAGAGAGAGAGAGAGAGCATGGACAGGACAAACCAAAAGGACTCGGGGCAGGCTCGGACTGGCGTGGGGGAGCCCGTACCAGGCGTCCTGCGGCTAAGAGAGACAGGGAGTGGGATAAGGGAGGGTCAAGGCGCGGCGCGGGATGCTTGGTGGTGCTGGTGCTGGTGCTGTGAGGGTGGAAAATGCAAGCAAGGACTGCTGCTGCTGTGGTGCGGCCGCTTGTTTTGCCTCCCTCGGGGATAGTGGTGTGGTACAGGTTTTTTGTTTCTGTTTTTGAGGTCTTGTTTTCTGGTTTTAAAATCGGGCCCCTCCGACGAGCTGGCATCATGGATGCATCCCTTTTTCCCACCGGCCCCCCTCAGGGCTTTCCCTTTTTCTTTCTTTCTGTGTGTCGTGGGAATGGGATGGGGGGCGCCGGCGCGGAGAGAGGGACAGAGAGACAGAGAGAGGAGAGAGAGAGTAGTGGTCGGTTCCGCGGAACCGAGGAAAATAGAGCAAGCGATCGATGAGACTATTTTAGCGCCCGGGGGACAAGTCTTATAGAGTTGACTACATAAAACCATTACAATATAAATTTGGTTCGTGTGTCTGGTCATTAGGTCATGCCATTATTTCTGTTTTTGCCTTGGGCTCTTTCTTTTCATGTATTTTTTTCTTCTTTTGCCCTGCCGCAGGTCTCCTGACTGACGAAGCCTGCGGCCCGACCAAGAAAAAAAAAAGGAGTGCCCTCTTTTTTTTGGCCTTTCCCCCACGAGAGCGGGCTCTCCATCGTGCTGTGTTGTCAAGGTATGGTAGGCTAGGGGTGTGTACGTGTGCGTGTGTGTGTGTGTGTGCTTGTCTTTGGGGTGGTTTTTTTTTTGGTTATCTCTAGAAGTAAACTTATCGCCCTGCGGGAATCAGTCAAAGCAGATGGAAAAGGAAAAAAAAAAAAGTCTGGGACCCCCGCACGGAAAGCGTGATGCCGTGGAGATGGAAAAATCGGGGTCTAGACTCTGGAAGAGGGGGGGAAGGGGAGACGATTGGTGTATCTCCGGCTGGGTTTGATGCGGATAGATCGAGGGCGTGATAAGGGATCGCGATGTCAGACGAAGGAGAAGGCCGACACGCATCTGCCGAGCCTTGGTCGCCGTACAAGGTCGAAGCCGTTATCATCACACTGACAAGGCATTCGCCCTTCACCCTGGTCAACCGCGGACCGTCGATTCGTCGTAGGGAAAAGCTTATTCACTTGGATGGGCAGCATCCAAGGCCAATCGACTCTCTTGTCCCACGGTGCCGGCTCGCTCGAGTCAACCAACGGACGGCTCTTGTCGGTACAGCTTTGAAAGTGTGTTGCGAATGCCAGAACCCATCGTCAAGCCACGTTCAACACCAAGCGAAGAGGGGGGAGGGACCAAAAACGCCAAAGTTGGGATCTTGCTCTTTGTCCACGAACTCTTCTACTGTTTTGTGAGAACGGTCACACGACACACGCAAACTGTTCATCTCTGTCCCTGGCCGCACTCCCCCCGGCTCGGCCCGCTCAAGCGATTATCAGGAGGGAGAGGGGAAAGTAAAAAAAAAAAAAAACTATCGTGAGCGTTGTGGAGATTCTAGAACATGGTTGCGGTTTGGCGGAGTTCAAAATGGCAGCGAAATGATGTCTGCCAAGGGTGCGTAACCTTATACCAGCCTTGTCTGATATCTGGGAACTTTGCCGTATCGCAATGAAGTGCTGTCCCGCGCGTTTGTATTGTCTCTTATTCACACCGACTCTGCCGAAAGCGGGTGAGCGAGGCTGAGTTTGTGATTGTCAGGCTGAGTATCTCGGTACGCGTACTTTTTGAATACAGTGACGGCCGATTATAGGATGTGCTAGATGCTGCTTGACGTCAATGAAACAATCGACACCGGTTAATATGCTACCAAGATGTGGATTTGGTATTTTGTTTTGTGGATTTAAATAAGGGGGGGCATGGGGCTTCAGCCTCCGGGCACAACAAGGGGTCATCATCACAGGTTGTTTGTGTTTTTATGACAGAAACATGGCCGAGGGAGCGGCTGGCATACCTTGTTGTGCACGGCACAACAAGGAAGACGCCAAGTCTTATCTGAGCTAGCATTGCGTGACTGAATCCTCCATGTCTAGACCGGGCACAAGGCACTTGGATGTTGCCACTCGACGCCCATTTCACAAAACAAATGTCACATCCCAAGACGTGCCGCTCGGCAAGCTCTCTCTGATGCGCCCGTCCTCGCCATCACCCTCCCCCCAAAAAAACCATCCAGGGGTCAGTCGTGTTGAGATGCCAAAAGTCCTCCCGTCCACTCCAGCGCAGCACGTCATTGCCGTGAGTAGCCGCTTCACCCATCTCTCCGGGGGAAGGAAGGTTGCGACACTTTCCATCACAGCGTCAGTGCGCGCTGGAAATCAGAGACTTATTTTGGAACTGGGAAGTGCTGAAATGCCGAAAACGAGCTTTGCGAGCGTGGGACGTTGGCTCGCTCGCTTGACTGCCGTTGTCCCCCCCCTCGTTTGTGGTTTTAATCAAGCACGTTTACGAGAAGGGGCAATTCTGCCTCCTGCCGTTGTTTTGGCGGCTTTGTGGCCTTGAGGCCTTGAAAGAAATCTTACTTCATGTTTTTTCCCGCTCTTATCAGTGCTAATCAGTGATATCTCTCTGGCAATCTCCGACGCTCCACTCGGGCATTTCTTGATTCCCATTGAAACACGAAGGTGAAGGGGAAAAAAACGAAGGATCGTGAAATAAAAAAAAAGAATCATGGTTATTCTCCCCTTTTATGTTGATCATATCTCCTCACTGAATGCCACCTTCAAGGGAGAGGGCGGAGACGATGGTCATGGGTTGGTGGCGTGGTTTCTGGCTGTGACAGGGTACTGGAGCGGGACGTATCTTTTTTTTTCTTTTCTTGTTTCTCACTCTGGGAATACCGTTAGATAATGGAAAAGGAACTGATAAACCAATCGAGCGATAAGGTGCTGGTCGATGCTGTTATTTGACAAGACCACCTCAACACGGACCTGTTCCCTCCATTCACAGCTTCCCCTTGGTCAAATCCGCAAAGCAACACTTGGTATCTCAACACGACGAAAAAAAAAAAGAAGAAGAAAATCGCAAGCGACTAGATACAGGAGACTCGATCCCAAAAGCTCAAATCACCGCTGCCGCCGCCGATTAATTGTCCCTGCCCTTCAGGTCATACTTGTTTTCCTCGTCGGCAGTCGCCCCAGCGCGACCCTCCGGTAGAATGTTCAGCTCGTCCTCAACCACGTCCAGGTGCCGGAATTGAATCCAGAAACACGAACCCGCGATGAAAGCGAGAACCGCTACGACGCCGTAGTTCCAGATGAGGAGAGGGTCCTCAGCAAGACCGACCAAAGCCTGACCCAGGGCGGCCGAGAAGGCCGTCATGAAGAGCGACACAGCCTGAACCATGGATCGCATGTTCTTAGGTGCTTTCGAGAAGGCGTATTCGAGGGACGTGATAGACGCAAAGACTTCAGCAAGGGCAATGAGGACGTATGATCCCGCCTGGGCCCAAACGTTGATGTTGGGTGCATCACAGTCGCTGGCATGGTTTCCACAGTCAGACTCTTTGTAGATGTAGTATTGCACAACCGTAGCCCAGATCATGGCAAAGCATCCCACGAAGAATCCAGCCGTGATCTTCTTGATGGGCGTGAATCGAATGCCTGCCTTTCGAAGAGCCGGGTAGATGAAGAAGTCGTTAAGGGGGATGAAGATGAGAAGGGCAAAGGGGTTCAGGTTTGACAAGACATCGTTGGGCACGCCGTGGAGCTTCATTGTCGCGGCTTGCGAGATGAGGTTGTTGTTGACTGTGTTTGTCTGTCAGCGAAATGTAGATGCATTCCCCTGGCGTTTTGCGACTTACTCTGGTTGTAGCAAAGCCAAAAGATGGGGTACCAGCAGAAGACAGCGCAGGCGGCAAACCCACGAGCCACTTCGTCAACCCACGCATCGTCAAAGTTCATCCACTTTGGTCGCGTCTCGTCCGTGAACTTGGATGGTTTGACGTTCTCCCAGAATGATGCATCATGCATGTTCTTCCAGGTTTTGAAAGGGTTGATCGACCACCGGCCCTTCTGGGCAAGGAACCAGATTCTGAGTGCCGGTCCGAGCACGGAACCACCAGGCGGCCTTCTTTCATATCGTTTGCGTCCCCACCACATCACCAAGGGACAGATGCAGAGCATGATGGTTGGAAGCAGGTATGAGAGCCAAAAACCCACATACTTCTCGCAGTAGACCACTTTGGGGCCGTCAGCAAGACTGAAGGAAGCTCAAATTTGGTTGGGTTATAACTTACTGCAAATCTGGCCAATAAGGGCACCCACGTTGATGCTGAAATAAAACCTTTGTTGAATTTTTAGTCAGTAAGAGTTAATCATTACTGAGGGTGCATATGCGCCTCGAGCCAGTGATAGGGAACAACCATTGGGCGAAATAAGAAGACTCTTAGAGGATACTTGAACTTGAGAAAAGGGGCAAGTTGATAGAATCATGGAAGGCTATGCATACCAGTTGTAGATTCTCTCAATGGTGACAGCTGGGTCAACAATGACGCGCTCGCCAGAGTTGAGCGTCTTGACGTGCATGTACTGCTCTCCAAGTTGCTCAACAATCAAGGGGTTGATGTTGGGCTTGAAGCCACCAGTTCCAAAGCCAATGGTGAGGATGGCGACAATCATAGCCCCCAGAGCACCGTCCTTGTGTTTGATAACAGGAGGGATCGCAGAGAGAATCAAAATGATGTGGCCGATAATGTCGATTCCAAGGGCGTAGGTAATTGTCTTGTATCGCCCCCAGTACTGATCGGCAATGGACGCTCCCAGGAGAGGCATGAAGTATTGCCAAAACTGGTTCAAGGTGGTGATACCGGTGGATGCTCTCTGGCCCATGCCGAGAGCACCAGCCTGCTCGCCGTCATTGACAATCGCACCGGTTGTTGAGCCTTCAGGAAGAGGTTGCTGGATAAAGTTGGTGACTTGAGAATGTAAGTAACTGGGCCAGTCTGTCAAGGAGTAATGGGTAGGGCTTAAAAGAGATAACTTACAGACAACAGTACATCCATAGTAGGAAAATCGTTCGCAAAGCTCAATAAAGCCAATGGTAAAGAGCTTGAGGGGGATGTGATTTGGCACTCGCCTCAGCGTCGCCATCTCCTCGGGGGTGGGCAGCTCCATAGACTGTGTGAGGCCCTGCTCAATCCCCCACTGCGAAACTTTAGGCTCGACCGTCATTGAGGTGCGCTTCTCCTCGATGACCTCTGCGCGCAGCTCAGCCCCAGCAATGGGGTCGGTCACGTCGCCGGTGGGCGCCATTGCTCAGGTGGAATATCGCCTCGTTTGAAAGCGTGTTCACAAGGTAGAGTGGATGGTTTCAGCAAACTGCACCCACGCAATTGGATCTGGTGAGCTCTGGGTCGAACTGCAAGCCGCAGACTGCGGTCCGGGGCCTGGTCTTTTTTTATAGGCGGGATGCAGCAGGAAGCTTGTCCCATGCCAGTGTAACAGTGATCAGTCCGAGACCAACGCGGCCGACGCAGCAAGGGCATGCATGGGGTGTCGAACAAACGCCAGGAGCGGGAGAGGGGTCGAGGAGCTCCATGAGTGGCGTATCAAGGCCCAGCAGGGATCACGATGGACGAACACAGTCGTGCTAGACGAGGGGATTGGGTCATGTCAGAATACTCCCAGGGAGGCAAAAGGGCCCAACTCGTTTAGGGCGTGAAGCCCTCCAGGGCTGGAATCGGAAGACGGCAAGACTGCAACAAGAGGCTAAAGGGGGGGCCATGAGAGGTAGAATTCGACTTGGCAGGGGCTTGGCTCAGACTTGGCTACAGCCTCGATCGTTCAAAGGTTCCCTGATCCTGTTGTTGTTCCAAATGTGGCATCTCAGAAGGTTGCGGGCGTCGTTGTTGGCCCAATAGCTGGCTACAAGGGTGGCCACTTCGACAAGAAGATGCCTAATTGTTTGTGCGCAAGCGTTGCTGAGGGTGCTTCCAATCTTCCATGCTTCCAGAAATTCAACCATGTGAGCCCATTCAGAGACGCACTCAGTCCTGCTGGCTCCCCCCACCCACAGCGAAATCCTCCCCCGCGACGATCGCTTCCATATTCTGGCTCTTGGTGTTGGCCTGCATCGGCGCGTGTGGTTGGCCTGGGCCGGATGCCCAGAGGCAAGCGAGGGGGAACCATCGCGTGGTGAAGGCCAAGCTCACGCCAAAAGTTCCGACAGCGTTGCAGTCGCCCAGAAATGTGCCGCCCTTGATGCGGAAGCGCTCCCCAAGATAATGCATCTTGAGGGCACCACGCATGCGCCAACGTCCCGAGCATGTGGCCGAACTGGCAACTGCGTGGGCCAGGACCAGCGCTGCAAGGACCCTTGAACAGTAATCTGCTGATTCACATTGCTGTCTTCGTCGTTTCAAACAAGCTGCTTTATCGCATAGCTTACATCCTTCTCACGTGCAGCGTTGGCGAGCGGGGGAAAGAACATGTGGGATTCACATCACCTGCTGCAACATGATCTGGTAGAGGACGAGGCAAACAGAACCCTAGCACCAAAAACATCAGCGCAACCAAGGTGCTCTCTTTCATCCCCCTCTCTGATACCTGTTCCAACCGGGAAAAGAGCCAAAGAATGGCAGCCCATCCTCAAGCGTTGGTGCAAAACCACCACCACACGCACATACATACGTAGTGCAGTACGTAGTGTGGGGAGATAACCAGCTCCGCACACAACGTCGTGATATGTTACAGGCCCCATGCCACGCCGCAATCACGACGCCACCTTCCTAATCCTGCTTAAGCCAAATGCGCTCTAGAATGCTTCCCGTCGCTTTCGCGTGTTACCAGGTCCTCTTTTTAAGCTATCCTGGGGCACCTAGATCTGGGTGGTCTGAGCGAAGACACGTACATTCAAGCTTGGACTCCACGGTAAAGCGACGACTGGTTTAGCAGAGGGTCCCGCTGGATGTGTCAGTCAAACTGCCTGCTCGCCCGCGCACGAAAACCCAGGACAGGTGGCCCGCCGTGTCGTCTCGCACGTGCCGTTCAGCCTGTGAAATACGAATATTCAGCAGACCTTTTGAAATCTGGAGGGGAAATTCTGCAATCAGCGCTTGGCAATGGTTGGCGTTTGGCGCTGCCTCGGGTTAGCTCCTGATCGAGAGCTTCTGACAGGGGTCTCACACCCTTTCAGCCCAACGTCTGACCAGTGGCGGGAACTTGCTAATTTGTGTGATTAAGATAGTTTATGATGAACGGTCATTGGGTATTTCCATTTGCATTTTCGCTGTCGGGTGCACCAGAGCTGGTCAGCCTGGGGAAAGGCTGCCAGGGACATGGCTCTAACCGAGCAGCCAACATGGTGCCTATCTCCTTGCCACCAACCCCAATGGTCCTCAGCCTGGACCCTCCTGCTGGCCCCAGGCTTCGATCTATATCGTTGAGTAGATCGCCGGTCTAGAAAGATAAGCAGATGGAACGCTTTGCACCGGATATGATCGGGCAGTGGAAATGCAAGCATGCTGCGCTGCTGCTATCAGTAGCCCAAGAGAGAGAACTGCCATCTGACGGCGTCAGAGATGACGCTAGCTCGTCGGTCGTTGCCAGTTTCACGCTGTCACCTCCCCAAAATTGCAGAATAAACGGCCCAAAGGTTCCAGCTCCGTGGCACCGGTCGAAGGGTGCTCGGAACCAGAACACCCCGTCGATCAGAAGGCGACACTCTCACCAACGCCAGGTCTACACCGGGGAGGGCATCCCAAGACTGGTGATCCACACATATCCTTTGGTCACCGCTGATCACCCAGAGAGTTGTATGGTGGTGAATTCGGTCTAGAGCCATGCAGATAGTGAGATCTGTCGTGTTGGTATGATTTCCACACTTGTGCTAGCAGGTGGTGCCATGGCCATAATAGTGGCAAGTTCCGGAAACAAGTCGTGTGAATTCCCCAATCAACCCTTCAAGGCAGCGTTTGGAAATGAGAGAGGAAAAAAACTCACCAAAAATAGCCAAGATCCGCAAATAAGCGCAACGTCTCGATTTGCCGTTGGGATTATTTAAACTAGGTCCTTCCTTTTTAGGTTTCTTTATAAGCCTAATGCAACTCGCTTGTGAAGCCAAGACCATTTGTTTCTGCATCCAAGCAGTCATTCTGGGAGTGCGAACTTGGCACGTCGGTTGAAATGCAGCGTGTTAGCCCTAGGCCCAACAAGGGAGCTCCATCACCTCAACGTTACATGCTGCCATTCTCATGTCCCTGTTACAGGTGATGTCATGCGACGATACCATGATCATTCATTTGCGGAATTACCTGGTGTGATATTTCCTCTCATCATGACTGTTTGTCCAACCAGGTGCTATTTTTATACAGAGAGGTTTTGGTGACTGAAGGTTGTTTGAGAACGCTGAGTAAGCCAAGCCCAATCACTGGTGCTCGATACATTTTTCACCATATGTAGATGGACGACCATCAAGAATGCAAGCCTCCAAGTATTATGCAACTAAGCTTACCACCTGCAATGAAAGATCCTGAACCCGGTCGCGAATGTTTGCTGGGCGCTATGGAGTTGGTTGCGATTTGGTCATTGCCCGAGCGCTGTACAAGTTCTGAGAGGCAAGATCACGAAGCAGCGGGAGCAGAGCACAGGTCATCAGGTATCAAGTACGGTCATTGGCGAAGCTGATAGCGCTACAATGACATGAAAAACTAGACCTTCATCTTGGAACTTGGCTGCATCATAAAATACTAGCACACTGGCAAATTTGATTTTTGATAAATCCTTGGTAACAGGAAACAAAGGAAGCCGAGATACCAGACCAAGTTGACAAAGCGGGAGGCTAATGGGGGCACCTCCCCCCCTTTTTTTGGAGCATTTCTTTCAGTAATACCACTTGGGTTTTGAAATTCAAGCCTTGGTGCGCAATTGAGAGGTTCATGATTTGTGAGCAGCTGAATCAGGTACGGGCTTGTCAGGGCTTGTAATCGTCCCACCTGATAAATCGACCAAGGTCACCTTCTGCCCTCATGAAGGGTCGAATCAGAACCTGTTCATAAGAGCTTCCTTGCGTTCATGAATAAGAATGGAAAGTTGTGCCGTGGCATTGGCTCCCTTGTCAGCGTCAGTGGCTCTGACCGGCTATTTGGGTCCAGCAGGTAGCGGTCTTGGCGTCTCAGAGGGCGAGAGCATAACGGCCAAGCTTGTTTGCCCGTTCAAACTTACACGCCCACAGGCTGCATTCACACAACAATGGTTAGTCTGCAATCGAACATGAGTGAGGTGGAACAATCCAAGTTGGACAATTAGTCCTTGAATTTACCGCATGGCATTATCTAACACCACATGTCTTGTACAATCCGTCTAATTTTTTCCCCTTGCCCATCCCATCATTGCATTACATATTCAGATACACACGCTTTACTCATTAAAGCCTTTTTCATTTAGATCTTGCCCTTGAGCAGGTTGGAAATCATCTCGCGGCCAGTGATGCGAGTGGTGTGCCACAGCGTGGGGAAATCGAGAGTGCTGGAGAGGCCGTCGGCGAAGCCAAAGAAGAGCATGGGAGGGATCCAGCCGCGGGCGTACTCCATGGCGAAGCAGTTCTCGGGCATCTTGTACTGCTTGACGTCACCGCGGCGCAGGTGGTGGATGGTGCCGGGAGGGTAGACCTCGGGCTCGTACGAGCCGGGCACGTAGGCGAGCTGCGTTCCAGAGAGGATGTGGAAGTAGTCGTCGGCCGTGTGGCGGCCCGTGTGGCCCTCGGTGCCAATTGCGGTGCCTGCGATTATCTTGTGTTAGCTTTGGCTCGTGACAAGCAAAGGTCGGGCCATCAAGGGGTGGTGGGAGCACGAACCGAAGATGATCAGGTACTCAGTCACACTGGCGTGGATGATGTACATGGCGCCCATGGCACCTCCAGCATTGTTGAAAACCCACTCCTCATAGAGGTTGATGTGCTCAGGGTGCTTCTCGTGGAGCTCCGTGGTGATGTACTTGACAACGGCGCGCGTGTCGTTGCCGTGCTCCTTGAGCGCACGCTTGGAAAGGTCGTCCAGGTGGTCGAGGTCGAGAATGTAGAACTTGTCGAGGTTCTGCTCGAGGACGTAAAAGACCGATGCCAGCAGGGCGGTGAGCAGGGCGAGGATGCCCAGGAGACGGCTGATGCCACCAGAGGCGTTGCTTGACTGGGGCATTGCGACGGGATGTTGGCTGATGCGCTGCTGAAGAAGACAAGATCCGAGGGTGCAAAGGGAGAAGAAGCAGCCGAGTATTAAAGGGGAGCGCGCTGCGACACCAGCCACGGTTCAATTGGCTTAAAGGAGGCGGTGCGGGACGAGGCCTGCAAAGGTTTCCCGGCGCGTCCACGTCTAATTAACTAATTGTTGAGGACATTCGCGGTGGAGCTGCACCTCCTTGTTCACTGGGAGATAACTGCCGGGACACACCGCTCGGTACGCGTGAATCCCGCTGATGCCATGCGCCGGGGGACTCGGGATGGCGAAGCGGACATTTGCTACAGGGTCCCCGAGATGAGCGGCAATTACCCGGTCCGCTTTAGACCGCTTTCAACCCATTGTCGTCGCCTCATTCGTTCTCGTGTTCGGGTTGCTAGCCAACACGATGCAGCACAGTCTAAGTCAACGGGGCTCCTGCACATGATGCGCGCATGCATCTCAGTGACACTGCAAATGCATTTCTGATTGATAATAACACCCATCCTTGTTTTTATTTCAACGGAGTAATCAGATCTATATCCCTCTCTCCCTCTGGCGGGCGTGAGTGCAAGGCAACGCCAACTTTCCCAGATATCTTCTCGTACACATCTCAACGCCTCATGCATCCATTAAAAGTCCAGCATAAAGCACGCAAAACAATAAAAGAAACAATCAGACGAAGTAAAAGAAAAGAAATAACGGTTGGGGAGAGAAGTCCCTCTCGCCAAGAGAATCCCATGCAGTCCCGGGCTTTCACTTCAAACCCGCCCTTGCCTGCTCCTAGATTTACAAACCACCATCAACGTCCTCGCCAAGCAATGCAATATTTCCGTAGTTGATCACCGTCTAGTCCGACTCAGCCCCAATCTCCGTCCGATCAAAGTCATCCATGTCCTCGTCGGCCCGGTCATCGTCGTCATCATCATTAAGGACGGTTTGATCTCCAGCATCCATTGTCATGTCTCCCATTGTAACATCCCCAAGAGTTACGTCACCCAATGTGGCATCGCCCACAGTCATGTCGCCGATGGTCATGTCGCCATTCTCATCACCGTCGATATCTCTAGACTTGCCATCCTCTTCTACGCCCTCCTCGTCGGCGTCCCTCTCCGACTTCTTTCTTGGCCGCTTGACGGGAGGGACCACACCAAGCGCGACTGGACTTGAATTCCAACGAGTCAAACGACGAACCGATCGCCTCAAGGCGGCTGCGTAAGAGCTGACTTCTTCACCGTAGTCGTCATCTTCGTTTCCAAGGAGGCATAGTCCACCAACTCCTGTTTCGCGAAACACTCCTGGAGATTTGTCACCAGAGTATGACAAGTTTCGGGGAATCACACTATCGTCATCGCTGTCTTCGAAAGGGTCGGCATGTTGCTTGAGTCGTCGGTAAGCCCGGAAAATGGCGCCGTCCTGACGCCGAGACTTTCGGCTCTTGTGATGTTGCCTGCGAAGGCCGCGATCCAGAATGTATTCCACCCTCTGTGCCCTGTTTCGCTCGACAGCCAGCTGATGAGCTGTCGGGGGGCGAGGCTTCCTTGCAATCACACCCTCAGCACCATGTGCTGGGGAAGAGCCCTCGAAGATCTGATACTTGAGCGGAGCGCCTCGCCTTACGGAACCCAGACCCCGGCCAATGCCCCTTGGGGGAGGAGTAGACCGTGTGCTATCCATGTCAGACTCATGCTTGGAGGGTCTAATTCGGGGAAGGATGGCGGGTCCATCATCAAAGGGTGGCCGAATCTTGCCACGCTTATTCTCTCGCTCATTGAGATATGCCTGATCCATCTCGAGAATCTTGGCTCGAGTCTTTTGCTTCATACGACCAAACTCAATCTCTTCGGGAGAATCAACGTTCTCCTTGGCCTTCTCCTCGTCTGTCATCTCCACCAGCTTGGGAACGCCCTGGTTTGCGACATCCAGGCCATAGTCAACACCAGCACCAAAGGGGTTCTCTTCGCACCCCTCTTCGGTAAAGTCAGATTCGAGATAGAACCACATGAGCCAAAGGAAGGCGTTTGCTCGCGATGCGCTTGTATATTGCGTCTTCATGATGAGATCATGGAACTCGCCGGACTTGGGGAAATGGAGCTCGGCAATCTTCTGTGCAGTGTTGCACATGACAAAAATAAGATTGACCGGGTTGGTGCGAGGGACATCCTCGCCCTTGATTTTATCAAGCGAATTGGGCTCGTTGCGGTCTTCAGCGCCGCCCTTGAGGATGGATTTGAGACGAGGCGCATCTTGCAGTTGCTTGTATGCATGACTATCCTGGTGGGCCTGAAGGGATGGAATAGCGTGGTATGTTCGAAGCTGGGCTCGCATCTCAGGGAAAACTATACGGGTCAGTTACGTAGGCCATAGTGCAAATTAGAGACGCGATTGCTCACAGTTGAGAGTCGTGTTCATCCGGCCAACATTAACCAGCAAACAAACCATGGCCATGCCCTTGGCAGCCTCTCTGTCGCTCAGTAGCTTGTCCCTCAAGACTTTGCTGGTCTTTGTGCTGCGTGACATGGTGTCGATGTAGAGATCGGCGAAGTTTTGCTTGGGCAGGGTGTTGTCGTATGAGTTGGTGAATACGGTATCCTCGTTGTCGAAGACGGCCTTGAGAAAGTCGTATTGAATATCCTCTCGCCAGAGGGGTTCTCCATCTTCCTTCTTCAGATGGCGAATCTTGCCAATCTGCTGGCCAGCGGCTTCCTTGGCCTGCGCAGCCTTACCCTTACCACGGCCTGACTTCTCGACGGGGTCGGGCGTCGCATCGGCCATCTGGGTATCGTCATCTTCGGCCTCTGTCACGGCACGAGACGCAAAGGACTTGGCCTCGGGCTGAACAGGTGAGCTTGGAGGCTCGATTTCGGATGTGGCGGCGACGGAGCTCGGTGAGGCGGCCATCGTTGGCGAAGCGTGGGCGAGTTTTGCTCGCGCAAGGAGGAAGGGAGAAACAGAGGAAACTCGTTTGGGGGGTGTGGGTCGGGATCAACGGCGCATGACGATGTCGCGAAGAAAGCTGCCAGAGAAGGGGGATAATTGTTGATGGAAAAGTGAGGTTGGACGGTAGTGGTGGATGGTGGTGACGAAGCCGATTGTGATGTGTGGGAGGTAGGGATTAGGCGTCGGGGGGGGGCGGGTGAGAATGCAAAGATGAAGATGCCACAGCTCTGCTACCAGCCTAGCCTCACTTTCACCACAAAGCCGCACTGCTGAGGCGCGTCAAAGATGCGCTGAAGGTTTTGGGCGTGGTTCGTCCCCTGTGGCTTGAGCGTGACGGATTGGATTGTGGCTCGTGCACCATCCACACAATGCTGGAGCTGACATAAGCGACCAGCCCACCCACTCACAGTGGTCGCTATCGCAAAGGTTGGCAGTTGCTATCAGTTTAAGTCTCGAACAATTAAACTTGGGAAAACACCCTTTCTCTCTGTTTTTTTTTAGTGTGTAGCTATATCAGTATTCAACCTGGAGACCGGGTTTGCATTATACTAGCAACAGTCTTGAACTCGTTCAACGGTCAATGGGTGGCCATGTACATCCTCTCAGGGCAACGTGCATATCGCACCTTCAATCAAAAAAAAATTTACCGACTAACTAACGATAAATAAATATTTCAAAATGTTGAATTGGCCATTATTACTGGTCAAGAGTAAAATACCCAAATGCCAAACCCCCGACTTGATGCGATGAATGCCCTCGATATGCCAGACACCCTCTCAGAAACATCAAACTGCATCCCTCAACCAGAAGAAAACTCTGTTTTCCCACGGAATAAAAGACATTGACACAGAATTTCAAGCCAGTCTTCAGATCTGTTGACAGATGGTCAAGCAAGAGATTCCGACAGCAAGCCAACGTAGTAATGCGAAAGCAGAAAAAAGAAGCATAAAAAGAAAGGCCAAATACTTGTAGTTCTTGGGGTATTAGCATCAATTTAACCATTAGTTTTAATTTTATGGAATATGGATAGTTGTCCTTGTGTATTGTGTCAAACAGTTACGGAGTTTAACCGTTGGAAGCTGTCTGACCACAGAGACCAAGGGTTTTAACGAATAAGTAAAGATTAGGACATCCAATCAGCGCAAAGTTTCATTTGCCTCTTATTCGGTTTCATGTCTTAGCTTTTGCTTTTGACAGGGCGTCATAACAAAGGTGTTATAGTGTGAGACTATGAAGCCTGGATATTCCCCATGAAGAATCGTGATTGAGCTCAAATTCTAGGCTCATGTAGACTTGTATTGGGGTCTTTGGCACAGTAGAATGCGCACGCTTTATTCGACCCTGGTTTGAACAATTGACTGTCAAGAAAACAAGCCTATATAGCTATCGTACTCTGCACTCTTTATCTCCCGACGCCACAAAAGGCATCGACTCACGTTTGTCAACTGTACTACAGCAAAGGCAAGCGAAGGACCAGCGATTAATCATATCTTGCAGCCAACATTTTGCAGAAATCACAGCCATGTTGCAGGGGAAAGACTAACAATAAATACACTCCACTGAGCTGCTTGTTCTTTTGGTCAAGATAGAAAGACTTTCACAACCAACCAAACTTATTGTTGAACACTGTTTATACGCCACCTTGTGGGTCTAGTTCCTAGACACCCGGTTAAGCCTATCGCTGGTTTTTTTACTAGAAGTAAATAACCTCCATTTCTTGACTGAATCATGTAGGAGAACGACTGGTGATTTCGCGGTCGCCACGCTACAACCACGAACAATAATCCAAACACAAAGCCTCAAAAATCTCCAGAGCATTGCTTTACAATTCCCAGATGTTTCTCTGTAATCTTTTTTCAAGCAAGTGGCAATTATCATATCGCCTTGGTTTACCGTTTCTTCGTCTTCTTTGGGAGACAAGGCAAGTCTCCACACGACGTGGGTTTCGGCATGCTCTCCTGCACATATGCGTGGATTGTGGATTGCAAGGGCCAATGACCAGCCATCCTTCGGATGTACGCATGCAGAATTAAGCATTGCCCGTCGCCCGTTTGACCAAACAACCTTTGCATCGCTGCCATTAGCCATTGTATTCAACGGCCATCTTCCAACCGATTGGCCATCGGAGTTCGGCTTTTCCGCCAGCACAAACCACGCGCCCCGCCGCATCACGCTGCGACGAGTAAAGGATGGCGTATCCGAAGCCGGGGCGTGTGGGGTGTTTCCGGCATTCCCGGAGATAGATCCGTCAGCCATTCCCCGCATTCCCCGACTTGGGGGGAGGGGGCTTAGTCAACGAGCGTCAATACCGAGGTTCTCCAAGTGATAATAACTCCAAAGAAAAGCGCAGTAAAAAAATTCGTGGCTGCGTCTTCTTGCTGAATCAAGTTTCAAATCGTTACCTTTTTTTCTTTATCCAATTAGACAACCACAAATCATCACCATGTCTGTCCAAAGCGGCCCCTGGAGACTTCTCACCGTTAACACGGCCCCCGAGCGAGCCAAGAGACTCATCGGGCGTATGATTGAGGCTCTCAAAGACCGTTATGACATTGAGCACCTTGACAACTGCGAGAGTAAGCACTTGTACAGCCTGGTCTAGTTTGAGGCATAGCTAACATGATCAACCAGACATTGGCGAGGTTCTCCCCAAGGTAACAAAGTACAAGCCCAACGTTATCGTGAGTTATTCTGACAACTTAGGATTCATAATGAATGGCATTAACAAGAGCATAGTTCTGTGCTTCCATGTGGACACCTGAGGAAGCAGACACCATCTTTACCACGGCCAAGTCGGTTGTGCCAGACATCAAGACGCATGCTATCCCCACCGGATTGCAGGTAGAGAAGGGACCAGATGCGATTGTCGAGTACCTAGTTGTAGAAGTTCCTAAGTTGTTGGGTTAAATGTTTATTTTTGTATATTAGACGGTTTAGATAGATAAAATGATCGAGTTCTTAAAAAAAAAATCCTCACGCATATTTTCATGGTGCATGTATAAAACGTCCAATTTGGGCCTCTCTACAACTCAAATCACTATAAGAGTTGGTCTTGTATTCCTATTTCTCAGCTCTTTCGATAGCAGTGGAAGAGATGAGGCTGACATTTCGGTTCAGTGATCTCAGCTCCTTGCAGTCGCCCATCTTTCCAGAAAACTCGTTGGTGTTTATCCATCCAGGAGTACATTCGCACAAAAAGCCTCAGATTATAATATACTATACTCAGATTGAAAACAGTTTATGTGTGGATATATTTCGCGTCTAAAATATATAGACTCTTCGCCCTCTAATACACATTTTAAATCTAATCCTTTATTTCTCATTCTCAAAGACATTAACAAGAGTTCCGATATGTGGCAGAATCTCAACGGCAAACTCATCACCATCCTTGAGAGTCTCCTTGGGCTTCCTGCCAAGACCAACACCAGCAGGAGTTCCAGTGATGATGACTGTGCCTGCAGGCAGAGTGGTGCTCTGGGACAGGAAGCTGACCAGCTTAGGGACACTAAAGATGAGATCGCTGGATCATCGTGTCAGAAAACGAGTCACGGGTCGGTCCTAAACGGGATGACTTACTTGATTCCGCAGTCCTGGAGGACGTTGCCGTTCTTGATGCCCTTGATCCAAAGCTTGGAGGGGTCAGGAATCAAAGACTTAAGGGCAATAGTTGGGCCTGGTTGGACAGAACATGTCAATTTGACGAATTCTTGAACTGAAAATATAAGATTTGAACGTACCAATAGGGCAGGCTCCATCGAAACCCTTGGAGAATGACCACTGGCTCTGGTTGAGTTGTGAAGTTCGGCTCGAGACATCATTGGCTGCAGTGTAACCCAAGACGTAATCCAGAGCATCAGCCTCGCTGACATTCTTGGCCGTCTTGCCAATCACAATAGCCAGCTCAGACTCATAGTCACCACAGTCATCGACCTGGGTAAGCTTGGGCAAAATAGTAGGAGCAGGCCAAGGGTCGCCCAAGGAGG
This sequence comes from Calonectria crousiana, assembly GCA_013406985.1. Taxonomy (NCBI): domain Eukaryota; kingdom Fungi; phylum Ascomycota; class Sordariomycetes; order Hypocreales; family Nectriaceae; genus Calonectria; species Calonectria crousiana. The sequence goes on along the minus strand of VTGD01000147.1, from coordinate 37,154 downwards.
TGTTGGGCTTCCTATCGAGACGTCAGAACCAGCAGTTTGAATGATACCAGCGGATTACTTGCATGAAGACTGTGGGGATTGTCGGGATGCTCATGCCCACCTCGGCGGCATGCTGCTTGTACTATTTTACAGTGTGTAAGCACGCCAACCTTGACGAGAACTTCTCGGGAAAGGGAACCTAAATAACTCACATTCAAACCGATGCATCGAATGGTTCCAACCTCGCTCTGTGCAAGAGGAGACAGGATACGGTCAATGGTTTCTGTAGAGCCCGTCTCGGTTCCCGGAGAGAGAACAGAGGACCCAGAGAAGACATTTACGGCAACTTCCAATCCCTTTCGGACAGCAACACCAACATCAACTTCCTTGTCGGTAGGCTGACCGATGAGGATCTTGGAGGGGTTGGACTTGGGCACAAAGCGCACGAGGCCTGTGAGAGTAGTGCAACGGGTCAATAAGACGAGATATCCAACTGGGAGACAATGTCCCGGCTTAAGGCGACACTGGGGGTCAATTCAAAGGAGTACTTACGCTGGATCGCAGATGAGGCCATTTTTATTTAAAAGGGATGATTGTTGTGGTATTTTTTTTGCTTCAAGATGAAAAAGCGAACTCGGTGAAGATATTTAAGGGAGTTTTGATAGCGTTGGCTAGAAATGCTCAGTGTTTTCAGATTGCGTTTCTAAACTGGACGAGATCTAATCTCCGATGAAGGATTACGAGCAATTGACGGCGCGAGCGGATCCTGCAGCGTCAAATCGATTTGGGGTGCAGAAGAGCGGCCGGTTTCGGGAATGAGGGGCTCGCGTGCGGCAGTCAGCGGGGGGGGGGGCCAGCGGGCTGGGGGTTTTGGTATGAAGCCGGAATATGGGATGCTTGGAGGTTTGGAGAAAGGGGCGGGATATCCGGTGTAAATACTACGGGGATAATAAATAGGTGCCGTGACGCTGCGCGATGCTGCGTAATCCAGTCGTGCCCGGCTTCGGCGGAGTTGGGGCCGACGCCCACGGGAAGCGGGGCGGCGGGTGCGGGGGATCGTGGCGGCGGAAGATCCGGCCAATGAGTTCGGCAACTGCGCGATGGCTGTGAAGCGCATACCTTTTGCGGGGTGCGGAGACGGGCGCTGGGGGAAGATGGGCCTGAAATTGAAATCCCTTCTTGTTTGGATATATCCGTTTCCGTTCGTGGCTCGACGCACTCTCGTTTCGCCATCGTACCATGATCGGATCTCAGCCCGGTCACCGTCGTCTGCTCCAACGGCTGGATATACGCTTGAGTTTAGATAAATCGTACCGTCTTCTCCAAGTATAAACTCGACGGCTCATCACACAAGCACTTTAGATTTCATCATCATCACCATCACCATCATTGGCATCAACAACACCACACCAACCAAGTAGCTGCTGCAGCCAAAGTCGGAAACCATGGCGTCTCAATCCCCCCCAAGCGCCTTTCGCGAGCATCTGCCCGATCTCAGCCTCCCCCGCTTCACCACCATGAAGAAGCAGACACCCTACGAGTACGCCGACGAGTTCAAGAAGAGCGGCCAGCCACCCTGGCTTCACGGCCTCTTCCTCCATTGGCGAAGCCTGCTCAAGGAGCCCTACAAGGGCATCACCAATGACGGCATGTTGACCCCCGACCCATAAGCCACCACCGTCCATTCCCCACTCCCACTAACACGACACATGTAGGCAAGCTCCGCCATGGTCTCTTCGACCTCCACGACGATGGCATCCCCATTGATGCCATTGTGCAGGCCACCAAGACGCTGCTGAGCCTCCTCAGCGATGCGCAGAAGGAGAAGACGTGCTATCACATTGACTCGCCCGAGTGGCGCACCTGGTCCAACCCCGAGTTCCTCCTCAGCGACAAGGGCATCCGTCTCGAGGAGGTTACCCCTGAGCAGCGAGCTGCCACGCTGAAAATCCTGGAGGTGACCCTCTCGCCCGAGGGCTACCAGAAAGCTGTCGGTGCCATGCGCATCAACGGCTTCCTCGGCGACCTGGTCGACGCCTCCAACATCATGAATGAGTTCTCGTACAACTTTGTCCTCTTCGGCGAGCCCTCGTCAGAGAAGCCCTGGGGCCTCTCCTTCTACGGCCACCACCTCTGCCTCAACATCCTCCTCTACAAGACCCAGATTGTCATCTCCCCCTGGTTCACCGGCGCCGAGCCCAACCTGATCGACGACGGCCCGTACAAGGGCACCCGCATTCTCCACCGAGAAGAAGCCCTCGGCCTCCAGCTCATGCAGAGCCTCCCCGCGGAGAAGCAGGCCAAGGCCCAGGTCTACAAGCTGATGAAGGACCCGGCCATGCCCTGGGGCCGCTGGAACCACGACGACCAGCGCCACCTGTGCGGCGCCTACCGCGACAACCGCGTGGTCCCCTACGAGGGCATCCTGGCCTCGGACATGTCCCCCGAGCAGCAGGACCTGCTCGTCGGCATCTGCGAGGAGTTCCTGTCCTACCTCCCCGCCAAGGCCCTCCAGCTCCGCCTCGGCCAGATCCGCAGCTGGTTCCACGAGACGTACTGGTGCTGGATCGGAGGCTTCACCGACGAGGACCCCTTCTACTACCGCATCCAGAGCCCCGTCGTCATCATCGAGTTTGACCACCACTCGGGCGTCTTCCTGGCCAACAAGGAGCCCGCCAAGTTCCACATCCACACCCTGCTCAGGACGCCAAACGGGGGAGACTACGGCATGGCCCTGCGGCCGCTGATTCCTCGCGAGAAGCAGGAGTTCCTGTGGGAAGGTTAAACAAGGGTTGCCTTGCCAAGTGTATAGCAGATATCATGTATTTTGTGTAGCGAGCGTTGTGAACGAAGACAAATGAAGTTTTTTTTTTTTTTTTTTCAAGTAATGCGTTACAAACAAAGTGCGTCGGTGCATTGATGCAATTTCAGTTTTGTTCATCATATTGCCTCAAAAGAGTATAACAATCGACTGAGTAAGCAGGTGGAATACAAAAAAAAAAGAAAATTGTTCGCGTATGCTTCTATATTCACAGAAGTAAATACAGCAACAGTGAACAAATCATGCAAAACAACTACTGAGGTTCTCCAGCACAAAGCTTTCGGGGTAGTCAAATATCCCAAGTGAAAACCCCGAAGACCGACACGTCCCACACACTTGGGGGCTCTGATCACAGATTTCAAACATCCCCTCCACGCACATTCTCGCTTCCAAATCCACCTCATTCCACCAAGGCCGGATCAGCATACCGCCTTCCACGAACATTCTTACCCCAGCCTCGACCCAGGACACTCCGCCCAATGGCTTTCTCGTCCTGGTAGATCGTGTGAGCCGAAAAACGAACACCTGCAATTCGAAAGTCCCTCCCTGCATCGCCAACCCATCGAGAGGGGCCAAACAACTTTCGGTCCGTCTCCCAGCCCGTATAGATGAGCAAGACGACGTCAACAGTTTCCAGTCGTGGGAACTTGTGCAGCATCTGGCCCAAAGCCTTTATGGCCTTGGTGAATTCATGCATCTCTCCGTCCGATGAGCGCAGAACGAGGTGTTTCAATGATGGTGGCAACTTGAGCGAATCCATGTTGGAAATCAGGATCGATGCAAAAACAGTCAGGTCCAATGCCTCGAGGTTCGAGAGCCGCTTCAGGGCAGCACAGTGGCCGGAAAACAAAATCCCATCAAGGGTCAGCGACGTCAGCGAGTCCCTCCGGGGGAGCAGCAATCGAAAAATGCTGTCGCCCTCGTACAGGTCATCCGCGGCGTTCCAGAACTTGAATGACTGGAGGTTCGGCGTCACTTGCAGCAGCTTGGGGAGTGCGGAGAATGCGAAGACGCCGGTGTTGATCAAGGTGAGCTGCTTGATGTTGGCCATTGCATCAGATGCGTAGTCTCCAAATTCTGCAAAGTTCGACAGCGTAAGCTTCTCAAGCTTCGGGCTGTTTCGCAGAAAAGGCAGAATCGCTCGAGCACTCAGCGTGCCACTCGGGAGGGTCGAGTGGATGCTCAGCTCTTTGAGGTGCACGAGCTCAACAGGCATCGCTTCCCAACTCCGGCCGACCGAGATCTCGAGCTCTTGGATATTTTTGGCATGTCGGATGATACTGTTGGCAAAAACAAGGTTGTGCCGGAACGACTCGTCCAGTTGCGCGTGGCGTTGGGCCATGTCTACACGCCGAAGCAATAGCTCCATGAGAATTCCCTCCCTCTTGGCATGGCACTCGTTGGAGCCATCAACTGATAAACTCTTGACGCACCGTGCAAGCTCAGATCTGGCCATGATGACCCCCAAGAACCGAGTGAGAATCGGAGCAGATTCTTCATACTCGCCACCTCCGCAAAAGAAGTGATGCAAAATGGGTTCGGCGGCAGCCTTCAAGGATTTTGAGGTGCGACACAGGTTCCTCAGAGGCGTGCGGGTGATGGTTGTATCGGTAGCTCGTCGCAGGACCTCCCAACCCTCGCAGCAGTGGTCGCAGAGAAACTCGCAAATTTGAATCTTGATTTCGAGGGGCATCTCAGAGAGGCCCACGGGCGGGGATGAAATAGCCATTGTGATTTCCAGCTTTAGCAGAACGCCGAGCCAGAGATTCCGGGATGGAAAGTGACAAATCCTGGCTACCAGAAGGAGACGAAAGGAGTGCAAAATAACGGCACAGGTTTCTGCGTGAGAAGTCGCGGTGAATGATTGCGTGCAAGTGTCAAACAGCAGCCCGCCCAATCGACGAGCAGTCATTTGCAGATTTCCCCAAGCACTCATGGGCCATAACGCAAACAAACAAACGGTTTCCATAGCAAACAATTGTTGTATCGCCGCCAGATCCATAAAGGCACACGCAAGGCCGCGTTAAAGGTTAGCTGCATAGTAGAAAAGATAGGGAGGAACCTGACATCTCCCCTGGAAACTCAGCTTGGTTGATCAATAATCCTAGTATCCCCCAGGGTAATATCCCAGTAAAGTTTCGATTCCACAACCTCATTTCTCAAATCCCATCTAAATTCAACAGTGCAGTAATCAAGTTTGCCAGTGGGCTGGTCGGAGTGAAAGACCTAAGCAAGCAATCACGGACAATTGCATATGCAAGTGACACGGATTACACTTTGATGGTTTGGCTCCTTTGTTACTTTTCCAGTTATATTTTATTTTCTGTAATTTGCAATCATTTTATCATCTGATGGCTTGTTTTTCTCATTCTCTGACAAATACGCACATCCATGTTTGAGACTGCTCAGATTCAGGGTAGGATATTTTAGTGTGCATCCAGCATTCTGTGGCAACGAAACTTGACCAAGTAAATAGCAACATTTGACTAAAAATAACAAGACATATATATGTGCTAGGACCAAACTCTTGGACAAAAAACTTTAATTATAAACCCAATTATGTTAAAAAAAAATTAAAAAAATCCTATACCTGTTACTTTGTCTCTTCTCCCAAAGGTGAATTCAGGTTCACTTGTCAGTCTTACCCTGGAGACATGACTGCTACTATCAGATCCAAGTCCCACTGACTACATTCACGGTACATATTTTGTTTTACGTAAAATAAAAATATCCAGTTGAATTTGCCAGGATCATACTAATCTGCAGATTAGAAATTAGCAGACACCTGCGTAGAATTTTGGAGTTCATATCATCAACATGATTCAACAGCCAAATAAAAGCCGATGCCAATATCTGATCATAAATGCCATATTTGCACTCAGACCAAAGAGTTCGTAAATTCCAAGCATGTTCCGTGGATCCAGATAGCAGTTTCCAAAGCTCCCCAAGCTTTTGATAGTTGCCTACACAAATCTGCCACAGATGCCTCGAGCATCAAGGATCTATGAAGGATGCGAATTTGTTTCAAAGAACGGTGAATTTTGACAAGTAAAAGCGCAATTTGATATATACATGGAGGTGGCTAGCCTACTAAGCTCTCCTGTGTTTAAATCCCAACTTGTCAACTGCAGATCTTGGGTTGACAAAAAAGGAATCATTCTCTATTTTACAAGAAGACTGGGTTTGATGCAAAAAGCAAATATAGACGATCATCGTTATATAAGTATGAGATATATCACTTTATTCGCTAATTCTCTCGATCCCAATACAGGGTTCATGGTTCCCCGCAAGTTTAATATGTGGATGGGTCACCAAGCTTAGACAGTCTCACATCAGGTGGAACAGAGCTCCATTTTCATTTCGAACCACTTCGCTGTAATAGCAGCTCGCCGTGTATGAATATTTCATATTCAAACTAGAACTATGTACAATTCAAACCAGAAAGGCGTTCCGTAGATAGCCCAAGCGCTGGCTGCCAGCCAGTTGGATCCAACTCCCTTCCATCCAAGAGCTGCTACGCAACATAAACGACCGTCATAGCGCTGTTAGCTATTAAGTTCCCTCCCATTTGGAAGCACGCCCGCTGTTGATAGCTAGCTGGTGCAGGTAGCCGATGCTGGAACCCCGGGGTACCAGCGCATTAAAAAGTCCCTAGGGCGAAGAAGAAATATTATCCCAATGTGCTTAATCAGAATAAAAAAACACAGAGTATCCACAAATCATTCCCTGAAAATGCCATTCCCTGACGCCATAAATTGGGCGAGTCGATGAACTTATCTCCCCCAAACCCGATTTTATTAACCGAGGAAAATTGTGAGAACAAGTGACCACTTGGTTTTTTCACCTGTGGCTACGCAGTAACAAATTAAATACGGTTCTGTGGGTCCGGAGCGCCGTAGGACGAGTGCCTGCCTCTGCCGGAGGTAGGCATGTGTGGTGGAGGCAGAGCTGAGGGGTCATCGGCAAGGAGGTCGTCCAGGAATGCACTAGGAGCACGCTGGCTCGGGGGCCGGTTGAGGTTGAGGGATGTGTTGCTAATATCTCGCCGGGCGTTGAACGAGGGCGAATCGGGAGGTGACGGGTTGAGAGTGTTACGCGAGTTGTTGGCGAACTGTCCATGAGAGTCGGGGCGCAAGTTTGTCAGACTGATAGAGTGATCATGGTTGGCCCCGGGAGAGCTAGTACCGGCGGCATAAAAGCCCGAAGGCAGGAAGGCCGAGCCTCGGTTACCACCAACATTGCCACTGACGCCAGCGGTGGGAGAGAAGAACAGGCCAGATTGGCTGGGCGTAGACGATAGAACAGTAGGACCGCGGTTCGTGCGACGAACACCACGACCAGCAGCGGCCACGGACATGGTCGAGCCATGATCGAGATACTTGTAAAAAGGTGCAGGAGGCGCGGGAAAGCCGGCCTTAGCGTTGGCGTCGTGTTGGGCCTTGGCAGCACGCTCAACGGAGCGGTGCAGGAGAAAGCCAACAATAACTCGCCAGAGAAGAATGGCAATGCCAAATGCGCCGAGGATGGCGCCTACAGCAATGAAGACGGTTCCGTCGGGAGCGCTGGAGTGCTGCATGAACGGGGCGTTGTTGGTGGGTGGGACAGAAGGTGCCGGGTATGTGGGAATGGCCGTCGTCTTCGTCAAGGTTGGCATGCCAGTAATGGCGGACTCAGTGCCTGATGACGAGGAAGTGCTGGTCGTAGCCTCCGTGGTGGATGTAGCCTCCTCGGTAGTGGATGAAGCCTGCTCAGTTGTGCTAGCTTCCTTGGTACTGCTTGCCTTGGCGCTGGACGTCTCCTTGGCAGAAGATGCAGTAGTTTTGGAGGCTGCACTTGCACTGGCCGAGTTGTTGCTGGAATCGGTAGACTGTGCGGAATCGCTGGCTGTAGAGTCGCTTTGAGCGTTGGCAATGGCGCCATAGAGGGCCAAAGTGGAGAGCAGAAGCTCTGCCCTGGGGAAGAAGCTGGTTGACCGCATATTGGCTGACGGAGACAGTTTCGCTTTCGTAAAAGTGACGCGATGGATGAATTTGGTGAGGACAAGTCGTCGATCGTTGCGGGTTTACTTGATGTCGAACGGTTTAGGTCAAGTCAGGAACCAGGTCGAGGGAGGCCTGAGAGGAATGCGGAAGAGATGTCGATTGGCGGATCTGTGGCAAACCTCCTCCTCGCGATGCAATAGAGCCCGCAAGGGATATTGCTCGGGATTCGTCGTGTTGGGTCGAAAAGACGCGGGGTGTCGAGGCGAGAGCGAGAATTGGTGATGGAGCTGCGCGCGCGAGCGAGAGACGAGACGATGGCCGCTGTGAAACGAGGAGCGCCAGCAATGGTTTAACCAAAAACGAAAGAAGAGAAAAAGAGCGGAATCAGCAGGGCGAGATAAGCGTAACCAGCGAAGGGGGAATACGCCTACCAGCACCGTTGAAGCATGATCTGGGGGCTGAGTTTGGTTGTGAGATGAAATTGGGAATCAGAGAGTGGGAGGAACGGGGTCGCACGACGGACAGCGACACAACGCATGCACTAGCACAGCCCCCGGGTCGGGTAGGGTAGGTGCGTGGTCTGCTCCTGCACCGTGCGTGCAAATCTGGCGTGCCTTCCCAAGCAGGGAAAGAGAACTGTAACCAAACGAGCTTAGAGGCAAAAAAAAAAAAAAAAAAGGAGTCGCGCTAGCCCCACAACCCGAAGCAGGACTAGTCTCGTTGCTGTTTTATTTAGAGGCCCAGGCTCCTGTGCAGGTGACTGGGCGTGTGATTCGCCTGTTGCACAGCTCACAGCGGTCTGGACCGGCGTGAGTGACACGACACAAGGCCCTAATATCACCAAGCCGCCAATGCCGCTTTTCTGCAGGTCGAGTCACTGGCTCTTCACTGTTAAAGCGGCCAGGAGCTTGTGCCAACCAAGACACTATTTTGGGCTGAATCGCCTCAGTTCAGCTCTATCCCACTACGCTGCTGTCGATATTTTCGCTTGTTGAACCCTGGGTATGCGAGGCAGGTGACCTGACGTCGCTGGTTGCTGTGGAAAAAGCGGACTCTGGCCTGGCGGCTGCTGAGGGTGGTGGAATGCCATGTAGGTACGGCTGTACCTACATGCGGATGAGACGGGGACTACGTACGCACTCACTCCCCGCGCTTCTAGCATATGCATGCTACGCAGCCAATGGGCCCATTTATTGGCTGAGTGGTGGTTATGCTTGTGTTCGTTCACTCGACGACAGCAGCGGGTACGACAAAGTAAACACGCACAAAAAAGCATGGCCGACCAACAGATGGGGACGGTTACGAGTTGGTGTGGTTTGGTGTGAGCAATCTGTCTCCAACGCTGACCATTATTCTCGCACAAACTCGCACATTGCTTGCGTGTGCGTGCTTTTGTGCGACTGTGCATTTTTGGTTTTCTCAGCCATGTCACTGTTGGTTACAGCACGCAGTGGCAGATGATCAAGCATGAAAGTAGTTCCTTGCCTCGAAATGCGACCTGCCAATTCCTCGGATGGCCCAGCTTCATCCACACACTTTCTCCGGGATTGACGCGCATTTTCACGGACCGACAAGTGACATCGTGGAGACGGGGGAGATCCGCGTCCAACGTTAATGCACGTCCGTTGCTAGACTGGTTTGAATGGGGTTCAGGGTCCTGTTCGTGCTGAGAGTGAGGCAGATCACCAGGCTGGTTCGCTCATAATGACTGGTCAGCGGGGCAACCTGGATGGATCCTCAACCGTCGAGTCGAAATCTTCATGTGTTTTTGACTGCTCCGTCTCTGACCCACGGGTCTTCAGGCATGTTCCATGTTTTGGCCCGCTTCGTCTGCACAGAGCTTTGGACCAACGTGAGAAGGGACCAAGGAGATGTGTGAGCCACACTGCACGTGACTTGCGCAATGCCAAGCCTCCTGACATCGTAGAGCCGCCCAGCCTCGTCATCAGCCTCAGAGCTTCCCTCCGAGAGGACGTCAGGTGCCTAGTTCAACTTAACACCCCATCATCCACGACGCCATCTGCATCAATATCCACCGAACCTCTTGTCACCTTCGCGTAGCCAGCAGCGTCCAAAAAATCCGATTGTCAACCTTGCATCGGCATCATGGAAGAGGAGCGTCTTTGGAAGTTCAGACGGCCCGAATGGCTCAACAGCATCTGGGCCCGTAACGCAGGTGTCTACGGCGCGGGAGCTCTGGTACGTCATAAATTACTTTGCGCCTATGACTGTATTGCAATCAAGCACAAACATGCCTTTGATCAAGTCACGGAAAACCCGGCGCCCCCGCGTTCTCCCCTCATCTTGCGCGCGACTGCTAACTGCATCCCTTTGCGTAGTTCTCCATCGCTTTCTACGTTATGCTGGACTCTGCCGTTTGGTCCAAGTCCCCCAGCAACGGATCCGACGTCCACATCAAGTTTGTCGACTGGTTGCCCTTCATCTTCTCGAGCCTGGGTATGCTTATCATCAACTCCGTTGAGAAGCAGCGCCTCAGCGCCGACTCGTTCAGCTATAGCGGATCCGGCGTTGCGTGGAAGGCTCGCGTGGTTCTGTTCCTCGGCTTTGCCGCTCTCGCAGGTGGTATGGCTGGAGGTGTTACCGTCTTCGTTCTCAAGTTCGTCGTTCCAAGCGTGGCGATGCCCGCACTGGGCATGGGCATTGAGAACGTCGTGAGCAATGCCTTGGTTGGTCTTAGGTGAGCTGCAGTCTGGACTGATGCAAAAGGACGATTAAATAAGCTAACCTTTTCCAGCTCTGTTGTTCTCTGGGTTAGCCAGAACATGGAAGACGAATACTCCTACAACCTCTCCCTTTAAATAAGAACTTGCGAGAGTTACAAGGATACGAGATTGATCAGGTCTCACGCTGACTAACGCGTATTCGCGAAGGGTGTGATGTGTACAACAGACCTGGATATTATCATGAGCATTAGGAAGTTGGAGGGGTTCAATGGCTGAGACTACTCCGGGTTGTGATACTCACAGTCAGAGTTCATTCATGTCGGTAATCCCCATTTGGACCGGGGTGGTTTGATGGGGCACTTGAAACAAGTCAATGGGATGCTGGAATGTCATTTTTTGATTTAGCGTTATTCGACAAATATATATGCCTATAACTGATTAACCTGATTGATGCTGAAATCGTTTCCATGAAGGCTGAGCGCGCAAGGTTGCTGTCCAAAACAATATTAATAAATGCTTGAACCAGATCTGGATTACTGTATATGATTTAATTTGCCCTATCCAATTTGTCCTACCTTGTTTCATTGTTCACGTCTCTCTGCTTAATAAATCCATGTGCAAGGTTGCATGATGTAACTATGTATACCTCTGATTCATAGGCCATCACTCAGCGCCTAACACTACTGGCCCCTGACGGATCTCCACCAAATGTCAACACATCCCACTTCGCGTTTGCCCATTTCAACCTCTCAACCTCGAACGCCACCGCACCAACAGCCCTATCAAATCCTCTCTTTTTTTATATTCCTTACTTTTCCCCCCCTAACCTACACCACGGGGCCTCGGGAATGGCCGACCGCACGCGTGTCACCACTAACGGTGGTGTCTCGCGCGCTCGCAACGGCACCTCGGCGAGCGTCCGCCGCAACCTCTTTCAGAGCCAGTTGACCCGGCGACCTACAACCAGCTCGTCCACCTCGGCAGAAACGCTGCACCTCGACGTGGACGTGCTGTCCGACACGTCTGAAATCGTGGTCCGCGACAAGCACGGCGAGATTGAGCTCGGCGACCCGCCGACGCCTATTCTGGACGACGATGACGAGCTGCCCTTGGATCATCGACAAGAGAGTGAGAGTACGCGCATCGCATTCCGCATTCGAGATTAAAACAATGAAGCTTACTCTTTTATTTTTCTTCATCTCCTACAGAGGAGCGACAGCGACTGGCTGAAGCAGTAAAACACCATAGAGTTAATCACAGCGCAGTTATGGATCAATCTGATGGTAAATTGCCCATGTCCGCAACCAGATCCTGAACGGATCACTAATACGCCGCCACAGAACTCCTCGAAGCAGTGAGGGCAAGTCTCAAGGCCAAAGTCGCGGCTCTCGCCGAAGACAACTGGATGTTTGAGCTGGAAGAACAGCCCCGCGGTTAACCATGCCGTTCTGCCTATACAACGCCCGCTGTCTATGTTTTTTTCCCCCTCAGGTTCTTATGATACACAACCTCCGCAACATCACAGACAGCCCATCAGTCCAATCCCTCTGGCGTAGGGGCATCCAGGCTCCGCTGGACTGGTCGCCGTTGCTGCTGTTGCGGCGCGCCGCCAGGAGCACCTCCACCGAACAGACCGCTCATCATGTCCATCAGAGGGTTGCTCTTGCGAGGCTGGGCAATTCCAAAGTACATCTCGCCGATCATCTGGAGTGCATCACCCCACGTCTCGGCTTCGTTAATCTGCGTAGCGTACTTTGACACGAGGCCCTTGAACAGCTCAGGAGCCGAGCGCTGGACGGCCATGAGGAGGAAGCCGAGGAAGTTGAGGAGAGGGAGGCTAGGGAAGATGCGAATGTCGCCGCTCGAGCTCGACACATCCTGTACACCCAGGTTGGGGCTTTCGGAGCTCAGTGTGCTGGTGAAGAGACGGTAGCAGGTGTTGGCGGCACGCACGTTGCCGACCAGCAGATAGGGTATGACAGCTCGACCAGCAAACAAACCGGCCTCATGGGGCTCGCCTTCCTTGTACCACTTATATTCCATCTTTGTCAAGACCTCGGCAGAGTCCTTCGTACCCAATACCAAATGCTTCTCTGCTTCATATGTGTCGTGCTCCTCAGCGTAAAGGGTTCCTGCTACGTGGTGAAGCTCCGGGTCACCGGCAGGGAACTCGCCAAACTTGGCTGACCATCTGTCGGGCGGGTTAACATGTGCTACACACAGCTCCCCAAAAGCTTGTGCGACTCACCCCATCATGTCTCCGATAAACTTCTTGCGGGTAGGTTCCTCCGAGTTGAACAGGCGCAGGGAGGTCAGCAGCCTGCCCTTGCTGGTGGCATCGGGCTTGAGCTCGGCCTGGTTGTAGACGTCGACGAGCATGATGCACAGGTCACCACCGCTGCCGCCCTGGCCGGCGCGGAGCAGCGACTGGGCGACATTGGACAGGATGTCGATCGCCGCGGGCCAGTTGGAAGTCTTGATGTAGCGGGACGCGGCGACACGGGTCTGCTGCTGTGCCTCGTAGAAGTCACCCTCGGAGATCCTGGTCTGCAGCCGGGCGACGATGCGGTCGACCTTGCTGGCCATGGTGGGCGATGCGGCGAGAGGGTGGGGGGATCGGGTTCGGTTCGGTGGGCGCAGGGGAAGGGGGTTTTTTCCCCAAGGGTTGCGTACGGATCGGTGGGCGTGCGGAGGAGTGCAAGGCTGGGTAGCCAAAAAAAGAAAGACGAAGGATAACGATGATGCCTTGAAGCTTGACAACGGGTGAGAGAGGGCTGCTTGGAGGGGTTGGCTGTCCAAGATCCGCCAGAATGTCCTAGCTTAACGGGTAGCCAACCCCACATAGCGTGGCGCTAGGTCCACAATTTCCGCATAACTTTATAAGCTGGTCTCGAATCCCTAACGTCCAAAATCAGCATGGTCGCGCTGTCAACAGCGCGAATGGTTTAGTGGTAAAATGCGGGCTTCCCATGCCTGTGCCCCGGGTTCGATTCCCGGTTCGCGCAGACGAACACCCTTTTTTTCTATCTTTTTTTTCCCCCTATTTATTCTTCATTTACTTTAGAATTTCCTCTCTTGTGGCGACTTTTGGATTGGTCTTCCTTTTTACTAGGTTGTGCTGTATATTGAGGTTATTATACTCATTATCATGTACTTCATTGTATTGCACATGCAGAGGCAAACACGAAAGCTGCAAAGGCAAGTAAAAATACTAACATACACTATTGGGTGGACGCTTTGTTATTTGGAAATGTATTCAAACTTCGCTCGTTCATGTGGTACATGGACCGAAAAACTAATCGCTGCTAAACTTTTAAAGTGTCTAATAAATACCAACTCAATAAATTACGACTAGTCTCGTTTGCTCCCGTCCAGTTCGTCCATCTCCTCCTTTGCACCGTGGATATCCTCGACGCGGATGCCGCTTCGATCGCACATGCTCCTGAAGATGCCGCCCTTCTTCCACAGCTCCAGGGGGGTGTCGAGCTCTGCGATGCGGCCGGCATCCATGACGCAAATTCGGTCATAGCCAATAATAGTGCGCAGACGGTGCGCAATGCACAGAAGCGTCTTGCCCCGGAAACCCGTGGCGATGGTCGCTTGGATCTTGTCGTCGGTTTCCATGTCGACTGACGATGTCGCTTCGTCGCACACAATGATTTGAGCGCCACGGACAAGCGCGCGGGCGAGCGCCATGAGCTGGCGCTGGCCAAGGGAAAAGTTCAGACCATCTTCCTCAACGACACTGTCGAGGTGAATGCGGGAGGGATCCTGGCGTCGGGCGGCATCGGTCGAGTCGCCGTTATCCGCGGGCACCAGGTCGGCCTGGCGCAGGGCCGACCACAGCTCTAGATCAGTGTGCTCCTGGAAGGGATCAAGGTTGCTGCGGACGGTGCCACGGAACAATGTCGGATCTTGCGGGATTATGGCGAGACGGGAACGCAGGTCGTGAAGACCGATGGTGGAGATGTCGACGCCGTCAATGGTGATGTGGCCCCCTGAAATCTCGACAAGTCGGAAAAGCGTGCTCATGATGGAACTCTTTCCGGCGCCTGTACGGCCGACGATGCCAATACGCTCGCCGCCCTTGACATGCATGGTCAAGCCCTGCAGGACCAGAGGAAGACCGGCTCGGTAGCGCATCTCGACGTTGTCGAAAATGATTTCTCCTTTTTCGGGCCAAGACTCGCGCACCTCTACAGTGTGCAAGGGCGCCTCCTCCTCCAGCTCAGTGCCGTAGTAGTAGAGGCGCTCGACGGCGTTCATGGCGTTTTCAACCTCGGCGAGCTGGCGCACGGAGAATTGCATCATACCGACAATGGACAGGATGTAGCTGAGAACCAGTCCGCCGATGGAGGGGTTGATGCTGAAGCGAGAAGTGACGACGAGGATGGCTACGGTGAAGACAAGCAGCGTGCCAATCATGTCGATGCGCACAGAGAGCCAGCGCTGGTTGGCAAAGGTGATGTAGTAGGCAGAGTTCATCTCGTCGATGGACTCGCGCAGCTCGCGGACGAAGCGATCCTGAAGCCCGTAGGCGCGGATAGAGGCCACGCCGCTGAGACCCTCACCAAACTTGGCAAAGACGTGAGAGCGGAGGACGGACTCGAAGCGCTTAATTTCGCGGGCGGAAGCTCGGTAGTAGGAGGCGGCGAAGATGAACAAGGTGTACAGCGGGACGAGGGCGATGGCGAAGTAGTAGAAGTAGGCAATGATCAGAATGAAGACGGACGTGATCATGGCGAGGGTGAGGAAGAACATGCGAATGGCATCAGTCAGGTTGTTGTCCATGACATCGACATCGCGGGAGAAGCGGTTGGTGATGCGGCCCAGGGGGGTGGTGTCGAAAAAGGACATGGGCGCGCGGAGAACACGAGTCACGGCCTGCTGAAGCATGACCTTGCTCGACTTTGTTCCGAGGATGGAGAGCAGCACTGAAAAGATGAACATGAGAAGGGCCTGCGAAGCACCGAGACCGGCGTAGATTCCGATGTAGACGCCGGTAGAAAGATCATACTTGTTTGAAGTCCAGTATGAAAGCCAGAGACTGGTCATGATGTTCGCGCCCTGGGAAAGTAGGAGGGTCAGGATGATGACGGGGGCGTTGAGGAACGATCCCGAGGCCTTGATGTAGGCAGCGTACACAGACCAGGAGACGCTGGCCTGGGCTCGCTCTTCCTGCTGCATGAGTCCAGCAGCCTTCTTCTTCTTCTTCTTCTGCTCCTCGACGGGCTTTGCCTCATCGGGTTTGTGGTCCTCTCCCTTCTTCTCCACGGCAGTCGACTCCATGAGGATCTGGAAGCCGGCATGCTCGCGCATGAGGTTGTCAAAAGTGTCGATAGCCTGGATTTTGCCGCCCTCCATCCAGATGATGCGGTCGCAGCGGTTCAGAACCCAAAGCTGGTGAGTGGCAAGGATGCGGCACTTGTCCTTGAGAAGGCCGAGAATTGCCTTGTCAAAAATGTGACGTCCTACGTGAGCATCTACAGCACTGAGAGGGTCATCCATAAGAACAATGTCGGCGTCAAAGTAGATGGCTCGAGCAATGTTGAGACGCTGCTTTTGACCTCCGGAGATAGTAATACCGCGCTCGCCGATTTCCGTCTGGTCGCCATTGGGGAGCATGTCGAGATCAGCCTGTAGGGCACAACTGCACCATGGTGTTAGCTTAAAGTATGTTGTCATGACCTTGGTGAAAAGACTTACGCTCGAACAACTTTCTTGTACCAGCCCCTGTCCATTTCCTTTCCGAATGTTATGTTATTTTGAAGCGTTGTGTTTTGGATCCAGGCATATTGTGGGCAGAAAGCTCGAGAGGCACCAAAAACAACCTCGCCCCTCGTTTTGCGCATATCACCAGCAAGCGCGGAAAGAAGGGAACTCTTTCCGCTACCAACTGATCCAATAACTGCTACCAACTCGTTTCGCTTGATACTGATATCGAGATCGTTCAGCTTAAAGGGCTCTCGCTCTTCAACAAGGGTGCTGGCATTGTCCTCCGACTGAGGCGGGGCTGAAGCCTTCTCCTTCTTGCCCTTCTTTGACTTATCTGCGCCCTTCTCGGCGTCTGCCGTCGGAGTGCGTTCCCAGGTAAAAGATGCATTCTCCAGCCGGATTGCATCGTCGCCTTCACTGTCGATTGTCATTTCCTCGGCCTGCTCCTCCTCCAGCAGGTACTTTTCAATTCGCTTCAGCGAGGACCAGGCATCGACAACCTGCCCAAGAACCTGTGGGAGCAGGTTAAGGGGGATTCTCAGGCCGTTGAACAAGGCGAGCGAGGAGAAAATTTCGGCGGGCGCGAGACCGTGGTTGGAAAGAGAGTAGGCAATGAAAGAAAGCATCGAGGCAAAGATGGGCAGAGACATGCTCACGGCGTTAATGGCATTGCGGATGGCCAATAGAACCTGGATAGCGTAAATTTCCCGTCCTCGAATATCACCAAGCCTACCCAGGAATGCCTTTTCCCATCCAAAGTACTTGACAAAGCGAACCGATTGCAGAATTTCCTGTGTTAGAGACACACGTTGATCGGTGATTTTGTTGATCGCACCACGGCGGCGGAAGAGGCTTCTGATGGCCCGGGTCAAAAAAGGCATGCCAACAACCAAGAGACCAAAACCAGCCAAGGCACTCCAGGTAATGTTTACAATAAGAAGTGCGAGGGTAACCAGGACCAGTACAGGCGAAGTCCAGGTCATGTGGAAAAGAGCCGATGCTTGATCGATACGGTACGTGTCAACACTCATCAGGTTCACGACGCGGCCGTTGCTCCAACCGGCTCCATCGTTCGATGGATCCAGCTTGCTATTCTTCTTCTTCTTCTGGTTTGCCTCCTTCTCCTGGCTGGATGCTTTCTCTCCACTGGAACCAGGTTCCGATACCGCGATAGCTTTGACGTCGCCGGCCTTGGCGCGACCGGAGATGACCATGGACTTTTCATAGATGAGACCGATCAAAACACCTCGGGCTTGGCCGCCGACCGCCATTCCACGGTAAATGAAGTGGTTCGTACCAAAGCTCTGGGTAATCTGCATGAGGGTAATGCCGAATGCCAGACCAATACCGCGGCCGATGTGAGGGGCGGGACCCCCAGAGTGATGGGCCGCCCAAGCGTCGGAGGCGAATTGGATAAGATATCTTAGAGTAAAGGGACTGATGACCTGGATGATGCTTGTGTAAAGCGAACAGGCGCCGCCGACCCAAAATTCGCTCTTAAAAGTCTCATGCATAGCCCAAAGAAGCGGGTATTTGTCGCCTCGCTCTACCCGCCTCTTAAAAGAGGCCTTGAGCGTTTCGGTCAGAACGTCAGCAGCTCTGTCAGGATTGACTGCCCAAATGTCCTTTTCCTCCAAGGATCGTCTATATCCGGCCTAATTATGTGCCAGTCAGCGAGCGCTTACCAAAGATTGAGTTGCCAAAGGGCCGGCTAAGGTTATTGGATAAGTTTCAGGTGTAATGAAAAGAAGCTGCTTACCGTCATAAGGGGCGCCATCCACTGAAAGGTCAATAAACTAAGGAAACTGGCCTGGTATTCTCTGCTGGGAATTTTCTCGTCTGGAACAGGAGGTGGAGGACCCCAGCGAAGAGGATTCAACTTTTTGTGCCATGGTTTCTCTTTTTCTTCGGCAGGTTGGTGTGTGGTGACTCGGGTCACGGTTGTGGTTGCAGATGCGGTGGTTTGTGTTGCCTTCAGTTCAATTCCTTTTAGGTCCTCGTCGTTTTCGATGTCCTTGACATGGCTGATGTTGTCGCCGCTCTTCTCATCCAACTTCTCGATGGGCTCCTCATCCGACTCTGTCGTACGGTCAAGGTTGGTGGAAGAGGTCACAGCATCCTGGGCACTTGGTGCTTTCCCTTCCTTGTCTGTGTGTTCAGCCATCTCGGCCGGGACACGGACGTTGTTTCAACAAGTGAAACAGTGGTCACCAAAAGACTATAACCGATGGGATGAGACTAGATCTAGATCTAGATACAGTGACACGTCTTGGCAAATTCAACGAGCTCCGGTGGGTAATGTCCACATGTGGGAAAGGTCTGGATTCCTTAGCAGCGAGATGATGTCGGGGCCCCGGCGCTGTACATCGAAGGTACTGTTCTGTTTTGGAAAGGGCACGGCGAAGTAAAGTGGGAATGGAAGGAAAGGGAAATTCGCCCGAGGGACCGACCGTTTATCAATCCAGTAGATCAGAACCGGTGGTGCAAGTGGAAGAGTAAGATTGATGGTCAACGGCACCAGCGCGACTGAAAAAGGCAGCAAAGGTTTACTAGAAGAACCCCGACAGAAGTGTGCGAAACGGGATTCGGAGCAGAACCAAACCAACCGGTCGGTAATGATGGGGGCGTGTGGGCTAAAAGAGCGGGTGCCAGCCGGACTATGGCTGGCAAACCCGACTGAGGCCCTGTATTACAAAGCATGGGAACAATGCCCGCTCCATGCAATGGACCGGGACCTAGCCGCAAGCCTGAGGGGCAGTAGCTGGTCTGGCAGTCAACCGGGGGTGGGTAAAAAAAAAAAAAGAGTTGGCTGGTCATGGTTGCTGGATTGGCGATGGAGACTGATGGAGGATGAATATGTGGGTGCTGCTAGATGAGGCAGGGGTTTGGCTAGGAATGGGTTGATTTAACCACCCGACTCGAATCAATGACTCGACTTCAATAAGGCGAATTAGGCGGGAAAATGAAGAGACAGGGAGGAGAGAAAAGCGTTGAGAAGAACAGAGTCGTGGAGAACGGGAACCGAATCTGCGGCGAAATGGTATGGGGGGGGTGAGATCAAGAGCCTGTCGGAGGCAAAGGCGACCACCCGAAATGCAGAGCATCTTATCGACATGACATAGAATGCGATGAACATGGCATGCCTGATCCTTTCGGACCATGTAACACAACCTGGTCGGATTTCGGAAATCCAGGTTGCGACAGGCCAGGCCATGGCCAATACGCCCATGGTGATCTATGCGCGGATAGCTGGTACGAGGGTACGTACACCGCAACAATTTTCTCTTTCGGCGCAAGGCAAGAAAAGGGAAGCTGGGCTCGCCATGATTAGTCCATCCTAGCTTGACTGAGGGTTGGGTGGAGTCTAGTGCTGAATAGAGCACATGGCCCGCGCAACCTCATCATGGCCGAGGCGTGACGTCGGGTCCGAAAGACCCAATCGACGGGACCGTCCTGCGCGGAGTGTGGAGGGGGATCGACCTCTTCAAGTTGTTTTAGCTTCCATCCATGCCCTCCACATTGCCGGCAGATGTCTTCGGAGACTCGGCGGTAACTCAACAACCACATCCGGTTCTTCTGTTTTGCTGGGCCGTATAGCACAGTTTCAACCTTGATATGGATTTGTAAGACCAGTCATAGTCGGTCACGCTGGATCCGTGCACTGGGTTTGTTTCCCGCCCCCTCCTCGATCGGCCATGGCCGTAAATCTCCCGAATTGCCAACGTCTGTGGGTTTTGGGTTTCTGAACAACCCCCCGGGAAACTGGAATTTGAATGACGCCTCGCCCAGGCAGGCCTTCAGCCCCGGTCCGGCTCAAGCGAATAAGGCCCGTCGAGCAGTGGCGCTAGGCAGCTCGGTGCCGAGTCGTTGATTAGCCACCTAAATGCTGACACACGCAGGTCTCGCGTTGCCTTGCGATTGCGAGCAACCCCATCTTTGACAAGGATCAATCGGGCAACAGATATGGCTGGGAATACGAAATGGGTTTCCTGCGCACGTCCAAAGTTTGCCGGCTCAAGACGGCAACACATTCGAGCTCCTTCCCCACGGAGTTAAACGGCAGGACTTAAGAAAATACGCCGTTTAGTCACGTGCTGGCCCGCTCCTATTGACTCCACCCTTGCCGATTCTCCGCCGACTCTCCGCCGCTCGACCGTCAGATCTTTTCAGTCGCAGCGGAGGAGCTTGCAGCACATGCAGCCATTTGTTCTCCTGCTTACTTGAACTGCAACGGTCCAATTACGTGTTGCTGCGCACCAAGGTACGTAGCTGCAGGAGACCACTGCTACGTGAATGCGGCGAGCCGGTTCGTCGGTTTAGGCTTTTTTTTTCTCCCCGGGATTCGCAACAACATCCACCCCCATCACTGATTATCATGGCGGCAACTGAAGCCCCCCCCTCTGTCGCCTTGCCTGGCAAGATCCTCGGACCGGCCTCTAAGTTTACCCCCGGCTCCGGAACCCATATCTTTGAGGGGAACATTGTCTCCTCTTTGATGGGCCGAGTCACCATCATTCCGCCAGCAAGAGCTCCTGGTCCTGCCAAGCGCCTGAACAAGATTACTGCACCGGTCGCTGAAGAGCTCGCCACCATTACTGTCTCGCGCCATGGCGGCAAGCATGAGATTCTCCCCGACGTTGACAACATCGTCCTGGCGCGCGTTGTGCGTCTCATGCCCCGGCAAGCCATTGTGGTCATTCAACAGGTCGGCGGTACCGTCTTGCAGACCGAATGGCAAGGCGTCATTCGTGTGCAGGATGTGAGAGCAACAGAAAAGGACAAGGTCAAGATTTACGAGTCATTCAGACCAGGCGACATCGTGCGCGCCCAAGTGGTAAGACATTATCATTTTACATGCAACAGAGGATTCAGCTAATCTTGCTCTCACCCTGAACAGATCTCACTCGGCGATCAAGCAAACTACTATCTCTCGACGGCCTCGAACGAATTGGGGGTCATTATGGCGACAAGCGAGGCCGGGAATGACATGGTTCCCGTCAGTTGGAAGGAATATAAAGACCCTGAAACAGGCATCAGCGAACCCAGGAAAGTCGCCAAGCCCAGCTGAATATGCTGAGCCAGTCGTTTTGGGCGCATATGGAATGCAAGGCTGTCCAGACTTTCAGACTAGAAAAAAAAACGTCTCAGAGTAATTCAAGTCAAGGAGAGACACGAGGAGGAAAAGTTCCCTGTCACAAGACCGTGGCTTGGGTCAAGGTTGCTGCCCTTGAGAATGGAAGGGAGCCGCTTATAACGTCATATCCATTGGAGATCCTAAGCAAGCTGCGTCAGCGTTGACTAAACTTGTCGGCACCGTCAAACCTAGCAATTGTCGGCAGTTGCAGCTATTTATGGTACTGCAGACCATTTGTTACAGTTTGTTGCAGACATAGATAGGGTGCACGGGAGTTTCATGCTCCAAGCACCATCAAATAGATACCCCGCCAACAACTCTGTCGAACATCAAGCACACACTTCAAATGCAAACGTGGCCATGGCTGCCACGCGATGAGCATCACGGAGGGGGGGACAGTTTGCGAGTCAGTGGCGCCATTTCACATAACCGGTATTAGATTCTCAGCTGAATCAAAATTGGCAATGTCCCTCCCATTGACTTTGGTGCCTTTAAGCTATGTGCAATGTGGAGTGCCCAAATGCAGTAATTTTGAGGAGGGTTTTCCCCTTATTCGTTTCAGCGTCCGCCACTGCCCCTGCCGCTACGACCTTCTGGAGCATCGACCGTTGTTCCCGCCGACCCCACTATCGAGTTGGCCAGAAAAATAAATCCCCGAAGGCTGCCAAACGGCACGGCGCAGCGGTGTCGAAACGCCAAAAGCAGTAAGTTGACAGGCCAGGAACGCACGTAATTAACACGACCAAAGGAACAAAAAGAAAAAGAAAAAGAAAAAGAGAGAGACACCATGATGCAATGCCCTGCACCCTCCATCATTTTGGCCACCGGGTGGTGTGAGCTGCCGATCCAATCCTGATCCTTGGCCTCCCTCACTGCCTCAATCCCCTCCCTCTTCTTATTCGTGACTCGCCTGGCACGCGCCACCCTTTGACCATACAGATGCCTCCTCCCCCTTGAGCTGTGACGGAGAGCGTCTTGGCCGGGGCCTTGTCGCAACGCCACCAACGCCCGCGCGCTTGACCTGAACCTGTCATTGCACGTAGTCCAAAAATAAGAACCACCGACGCACCCGCCGACCATCGCTCTCGTTAGCAGGCGGATTCTCCAATTTGTTTCCTGCAGTTCCCGTCTTGCTCTGCTTCAGAAACCTCGCCCACCTCCGTCTTCAAACGAGCTACGCAAAATAGCGAACCACTGCAGCCCTGAGTTTTACCGACGGGCTTGGGTCCAAATCCAACCCCTGTTCCTCCCACAATCCCTATCCGTCTCCCCGCCATGTCATCGACAATGGTCATGACGCTGGCCACGCCGCCAACTATCACCGCGCAGCCCTCGCCGGCCACGACCTCGTCGTGCTGCCCGGGCTGCGGTTACAGCCTGCCTGTCCTCGACAACACTCACGCCCAGCTGCTCCAGGCTCAGAACCGTATCCAGGACCTCGAGAACCAAGTCCGCCTCCTCAATGAAAAGGCCACGGCCGCCGTCGACCGATGGGCTGACTACGAAGATGAACTCGTCAGGCTGCGTGCCCAGCTGCCTCAGGGCCCGGTCGACCCCCAGAACCAGCTCCAGCCTCAGCCTGGCTCCCAGAACAACCGCATTTCGTTCCTCCAGTCCGGCACATCCCGCCTGTCCGCCCTCCTGTCCCCCCGGAAGTCGACACCCGACCTGCGGGCCCTCGACACCCGGAACCACGGAGGTCAGCACCGCAACGTCAGCAGCCCCGTACGCCCGGCCTCTCCGTCCAACGAAGACCTCCTCGAGGCGCTGAGCCGCGAGCAGAACCTCCGCAAGGAAGCCGAGACGCAGGTGGCCGCCACGAGCAAGGAGATTGAGGAGCTGAGCGCCGCCCTCTTCGAGCAGGCCAACGAGATGGTGGCCGATGAGCGGCGAGCTCGCGCAAAGCTCGAGCAGCGCGTGGGCGAGCTGGAGCGAAGGGATACCGAGAAGCGCCGGAGGCTGGAGAAGCTCGAGGGCGCCATGACCCGCATCCAGCGGGTGCGCCTGTTGCTGGCCGAGCCCGACGACACGCAGAGCCTTGAGACTGACGATAGCTCCGTCTTTGAGAGCGAACACGAGCACGAGCACGAGAAGCGCCACACTATCACCTCACAACACCACCACCACCACCACCCGGTTGTGAAACCGACAGTTGAGTCCGTGGTCGTGTGAGAAGCCGGCCAGCAAATCCAAGAGCGGGATACACACAAGAAGAAACAAAACGCTCAAATAATTCGCAGTCTCCCTTGGGATTCGGGGGTGACACTTCTTTTCTAACAACATCACCATCTTTAACTCTCTTTTGTCGAGGATCGAGCGGGGAATGAATGCATGGGAACGTGGAAAAGATATGTATGGGCTGGTATATAAAAAGCAGGGTTCGGTTGAGGAAGGAGTTCCAGTGTTCTTGTTTCTTTGCCTTTTTTTCTGTCTTCTGCGTCAGGGTTTTGAGTTTTGCGGGACCCGATACACTAATATCGAAACGTCTCTGGCCACTGGTGTTGACATCATAATTAGTTTGTTGGTGCGGACATCGTGGAGTGTTATGGGTGCTCCAATATCCATGCCAGGGCGTTAATGTCTTGTTATTTTTGTTCTTGGTTCTGTCTTAGCGCGCAGAGAATGAACCGCCCCGACAATACATGACACGGTTCGGTTGTCGTCTATATATGTATATGGTCTCCTTCGCTCCGTGAGCACAAACAGAAGCGCTCAAACGCCTTCTTCATGCATCATCGTCACCCCCGCTCGTTTGTGGTGTCTTCCAAATTACATGACTTTGCCCATGCCCTTGGGACGGTTGACCTTTCAGACAGCTGTCCTATGTATATCCACAATAAGAAAAGGAATCGAATCTCACTCCCCAAACTCCGACGCCCTCAGGTTCCCCCTTTTAGACTTTTTTCTTGTTTCAACCATCCTCCCTCTGATGCAGTTGCCCCGCTTTAATCATCAAAGCCGTTCCAAGACTTCTCGTCATCTGATCGGCCCTTGCTGCTTGCTTTGGCAGGTTTCTCCTGCGATTCCAGAGCGGCGTTCTTCCGAGGTGGTGAGCTGGCACCGTTGGGAGACTCGGACCGTCTTCGCTTCTCACCTTTGTTGGGTCGCTGCGGGCTGCGATCACGGCTTTTGTTGTTGTTCTCCTGCTTAGCCGACTTGTCGGTGCTGCGGGAGGGAGAGGATGCGCCTGCAGATTTGGATTCAGCCTCCCACTTGGCCAACATATCTGCAACCTTGGGGCCCCAGACCTCCTCGCCTTTGGACAGATCGTCAAACTCTAAGCAGTTGGCACCGATAGCGAAGTCGCTCTGTCGAGATCGGCACAGCTCCGACATGAGAGCAGCTGATTCCAGCTTGGCACCCAAGTCGTGACAAAAGCTACGGACGTAGAAACCTGACGTGACGGTGAGGCGGACCTTGACAGCTGGCGGGCCCTCGTCGCTCCACGGAGCAGGAGCACTTTCAGCCGGGGCGTCAGGAACAAGATTCGCGCCCTTATCAGAGTAGACAGGCTGGGGGAGTTGGCCGAGTGCACCAGACATCATGGCAGGGTTCTTGGAGGGCTTGGACTTCTTGGGAGGCGCATCTTTGATGAGTTCGTCCTGGCGCTGCTCGAATTTGCGCTTGAACGACTCGTGCGCTGCTATCGCCTGGTCGTCCTGCTCCTTCTCCTCGGGGCTGAGCTTCTTACCGTTGGATTCTTGCTGCTTTTTGACCCTCCACACCTGTTCAGCCAGGTTACGTTCGGCAGCCTCAGCCTCTTCAGTTGGCCACCTGAAGTTGTGCTTTCCTGGCTCGTACCACTCGACCAGCTCAATATCCTTGACCTCAACCTGACGACCTTCAATCTCGCGGGGAATGGGCTTTCCCTCGCGAGCGTATTCGTAGAGAGGCTTGCCGTTCATCTTCAGCGCCGAGTAGAGGGGCGGAATCTGAACCTGGGGGCCCTGGAAGCTGGCAATCTCCTTCTCTACCTTCTCGCGAGTAATGTGATCGTAGGGACGCTTGGCAAGGATGCGGCCGGTGCGGTCGTAGGTGTCGGTGCTTGCGCCGAAAACAATGGTTGTCTCATACGTCTTGGTGCACTCGAGGAACTGGCTGAGCAGCTTCGTAGCAGATCCGACGCCAAGGATCAGGACTCCAGTGGCGAGGGGGTCCAGGGTGCCTCCATGGCCAATCTTGACTTGCGAGGCCCTCTTGATAGCTTTGCGGCGATTGAACTGCTTGTTGCCCTCCTGCACGCGCTTCGCAATCTCGGCGTCGATCAACGGCTTGAAGAAGGTGGAGGGATTGAAGGCTTTTTGGCATTCGCGAATGATGTGCGCGGAGCTCTGGCCGCAAGGCTTGTTAATGGCTAGACATTGGTGTGGAGGTTAGCTTGGCGAGTCGTCCTTGTTGGATTGTGCTGCCTGGTGTCATGGGAAAGGCGTGGGGAAGCAAGGATGAGAAAAAGTTGGCTGGAGCGATCGCATGCGACAAGGCAGCTGTGAGGTCTGCGCAAAGAGAAGAAGCTTATCACGTACCAAAGATGCCTTCTCGGACAACGTCCGAGGCCATCCTGAAGCGAAGGGCGTATTTCATGCGAGCGATCCCTCGTGGTGAAGGAGCAGGAAGAGGAAGAAAAAAAAAGACTGTAAGAGCGGCCGAGACGCAAAGAGGTGGAGCGGGAACGAAGGTGGGCGGGCTGGCTTGGTTGCAATCGCTGGGGCGGGTGGGCTGGCATGCAGAAAGAGAGAAATTGATCCACGCTCTAACACAGGGCACGGTGGCAGATTGACACCTCTCTAAGCCCCGCCAGAGAGCTGGCAGACCTTCAATGTATTAGCCCTGTGATCCAGACTGCGTTTTCTGAAGAAACAAATGAAAATAAAATCAGATAAAGATTTAAAAAAAAATAATAAAAAAAGGTGCTGTGCAACATATGCCTAGATCACCATCGCCCGAGTCATCGAGTCCATGTCTGTAATTCAAGTTCACCGTCCCCATTTGTCCAGTTTAGCACCATTGATCATGTCTGGAATCCCCAAGCTCAGCTCCGGCAAATGAAGGTGAAACCGTCCATGGATTTCCACCTTGTTCAAGCTTCCATCTAACCCACTCATACAGCGCAACAATGTGGGAACAGCCAGTGGCTGGATCGACCAAAACCCCGCAACCGGTGCAAATCGCCCAACTTACACAAGTTTTGCGCCATCATATCACCACTCCATTCAATTCTATTTTCGATAATAACTGGCCAGTCAACAATTTTAGGAACACCTCGCTAATAAAACAATCTTGATTCATCAGGATATTATATTATTATCATTGTATTTTGGCCGCTTTGGACCATACATGTGTTTTAAATCATTGTAAAGTGCTGAGCCTGTCCCTCACAAGCACTTGTGTGATGCGATCCAGCAAAGTAAAGCTAGTTCAATGGATTGATCTTGTTAGCCGAATAGCTGGGAGGGTTATTATATAGAGTATCGATTGTAAATGACAACATAGTCACAGAGCTATGAACCACTTGCAGATATAAAATATACAGCCTGCAACAATGAGAATTGCGGAACTCCCTCGAACCTCCCGGAATGCTATTCTCTTCCAGCGACCTGAAGCACTTTACAAAATTCGGGCCACAATCAATGCTCTGGTTAGACCAGACTGAAAATAGGACCAAGAGTGTACCCCAGAATGTCTTTGCCTTGATTCTATGAGAATAAACAATTAATTCGGCTTTCTATTGCAGTAGCTCACTCAGGTCGCGCAGCTGGTATCAACGAGCGCGGGTCCATCTTGATGCTCGAAACCAGGATTGGACGAATTTTTCGACAATACAGTAGCTACCTTCAGGGACCACATTCTCATCGGACCAGCGCAGACCTTGTTTTGGAGCGTATTGCAATGATAATAATACTTGTCACTCAGCAAACAGCGCCAGTCATTATTTGTGCTAAGATTCTGAAACACGTTGAGACTATAGACTCGAATGGTGTGCTCCTCAATATTGACCCTCGTTTCAACGAGTCCAGTCCCGAGTCCATGCGCTTGGCAGCGATCTCGCTCGAGTAGCTAGATTCAATTCTCTTTGTTCACGAGTTACTAGATCCACAAATTCTCTTTGTGGTGCATTAGGCTGGTTTCCGAGTTGCCATGATAGCCTTGGGAGTCAGGGTTCTCCTTCATATCTTAAATCAAGTTCGTATGCGCCCAAATTTCCCCTATGACTTCGTCGGTTGGTCGTCATGAAAATAACCAAGTCGTATATCATTTGGCTATAAGGGCATGATCCAAATAAAATTGCCATTCTGCCCTTGCGATTACTATTCAGTCTCTTTATTTGCTTCTCCTTCGACATGTTGATTTTTTAATCGGCCAGTGGGTTGGATATCCAACTTGAAAATACGAGGCTTTCAAGATGTGTTGGCATGCATGAGGCGACCAGGCGCCGCAGGCATCCACTAAATTTACGCACCACGGCCATGAGATGCCCCGCCAAACACCTGCACGCCGACCAGTGCTTGAACTTCCAAATCCAGTGCACGCGTTGAGTGATCCCAACCTTCAATCCAATCCTCACGTCTCTCCGCCTACGTATCTTTTCTCGGCAACCACAGCCTGTACGCACAATTCCAGCTGCCCGCACTCATAAATTTACAGTCTTTGGCCCTCGACCGTTGATCCTCTCTCCTGCAAACTACGTTTCCACTTCGTCTCTCATCCATCGACCGGCCTCCCTTCATCCAACGCCGAGCAGCGACAACCCCGCGAGCGCGCACCGATTCGTCGATGATTCTTCTCGGGAAACTGTCTTCATCATGACCGGACGCAACCGTCGTGCGTCCACGTCCAGCGTAGATACTGTGGATGAGGACCAGATACAATGGCGCCAAGAGACGAGTGTCCTGCGATCGGTTCCAAAGCTTAGCGATTCGAATAGTTGGCCAATCTTCGAGCTCAGGGATACCATAATTCTGAACAAAGACGGCCATAGCCTTGAAAATGCCCTGCATGTGGGCGACACTGGGCCTCTCATTGTCCGTGGGACTCTGATCATCGACGACCCCTCCCAAAAACAGCACCGTGAGCCTCCTCTGCGCGTCCCATCAGCACCTTCTAATCACATTCCAGTCATAATGAAAGTCCGCACTTCAATGCCTATCGAGGTTAGACAAAGCAATTCTTATTCCATCGGCGAGGCAGAGGACGGCCAGCCTCTGATCTGGGTCGCCGGCAAAGGGGGGTGGTACGAAATTGTCCCCGCACCAGCCTATGTCCCCATCTACAACAAGATGTGTGAAGCCGCCACTCTGTATTACCGGATCATGGACGTTTACAAAAGCGAAAAGCCCAAGAAATCAAAAAAGGGAAGGCGTCTCGACCACATGATTGAATTGTCAAGCATATTCCACAAGGTGATTTTATGCCCCACGAGTCCATCCAGTTAACAACTGATCCTGATATGCTGCGACAGTATGCTGCTAAAGTTGGCGATGGATCGACTTTAGATGAAGTTATCGAGCGTTGTCTAGAGCATGCACCATTTCTTCTCTCTCAGGCCTTGCAAGAAGAACCCGCCGAGTTTGATTGGCAGCCTACCCCCTTCTTCAACTGGCTCAAGAACAAATCTCCCGTATGCTATTGCTTGCCTAAACAAATGCCCACAAGTCGCTGACTTTGACAGGATGTGTATAAAAAAATCATAGAACGTGCTAAAAAACCGCTCCCCATGCCCCGGTCTCCGTCGGCGGATCATGTTCCTCCCACCACCCAAACGTTGCCTTCCAGGACGCGAACAAGTTCTGTGCTCTCGCCCGCAGCTGCCACGCCAAGGCAAAATTCACCTCGAATAGAGTCCAAGGCCAGTGCACCAAAGCAGCGTTCCGCGAGAGCCCATTCAGCTACACAGCCTGAACCCGATGCAACAGATGAACCATACGAAACGCAGCCCGTCGTGCCAACTGATGCCCACGTCGCACCTGGCATATCACAGAGCTCAGAAACCATGTTACCCCTACATGTCGAGAGCCACAGTCCGTTTGAGTCTGTCTTGCATGCGCTTGAATATGCGTACCAACACCTCATTAAATCCCGTCGAGGGCTGACCACCTCGAGCACGCTCAATAAGATTTACTTCATTTACAAGTTTCCAAACTGGAGGATCGGCCCTCCTGGGTCTCACAAAATTCCTGTAGAGGAGGTTTTGCAATACAACGCCGCTGAGCTGCTCAAAGTTCTTGACAAAGAAAAGTATAGCAAGCACGAAATATACTCGTGGCTGCAAGAAGTGAGTACAAAAGAGTTTAGCCCTATTTCTATCAAGCGTTCGGAGTTCCCATACCGTTTGGTCCCTCGTGGTACGCGACCTCGCATTTCAAACAATGCGGAACAATCCACCACGTCCCAAAACAACGTACCTGCAGGACATGACCAAGACAATGTCTCAGGTCTCAATGCCACTATGCACTCTCCAGCTGGCAAAACGCCTAGGGGACGCAAGGCTGGAAAAAAGGGAGGGCTTCGCTTGGCCACTGGCTCGAAAAAGCGCCACCATTCGGAACTTGGCAGTGACTCGGAGTTAGAAGGGACAGAGCTGAAAAGGTCGCATTATTTTGAGGAAGATGACCACATGGTCCTGGATGGTGAGGACGGCACTGGTGAGGACGAAGACAGCAGCAACAGCAGCAGCAGCAGCGACAGCTTATCGGAGCAAGATCCCATCAGAATCATTCTCCGTGCCGACAAAATCCCCTCAGCTGTTCCACAAGGACCTTCTGGAACCTGGACTTGTGAAGAAGATGACTGTGGATATGTTATCCGCGGCGGTGATGCCCAAGAGTGCCAGGAGAGAATCAAGGAACACTTTCAAAAACATGAAGAGCAGGCCAGCATGGTCACCCTGGCCATGAACGAGAGCCGTGGCCATTTACCAATCAAGTACGCATACTTCCCCCCTTTTCTCATCATCGTCGAATTCCCTTCTCCGCCTTCCCCTCCCTCCCCCTCTCCAGCCTCCTCGACTACCCTCAGTATACCCTCTACTCCTCTCATGACCACATCAAACCTGCACGCACAGCACACCCCGTTTTCGTCAAACTCCCCAGCAATGTATTCTCCGACAGTCTCGACAAGACGTAACTTTCGCACCCTCATACACCAGTTCAAGAGGCGCCTTCATCCAGTATCGGACAGAATCGACCAACTAACGATGAAAAAATAGTCACCTGATTGAGAAGCTGAAGAATATGACAGAAAAACCACAGGACAAAAAACAAATAATCGCCAATGGCACCATGATCTCCATCGACGACACGACACTTCCGAAGCCCATCAAACGCAACTTACACGTATAATGATCCATATCATCACTACATCCCAACAAGGCCGACCTGGGCATTGTGATATGTTTACTACTTGCTACCTTTGTTTTTTCGCAGGCTTCTCATACTCTTATTCGTACGGTAAATTATACCCTCGAAATTCGCTTGGAGTTGGGTGGCACAAATAATTTACGACTGGAAGGACCATCTACTGGCCAGGCCTGGTTGGCATTTTGGACGCGGATTTGCTTTTAGGCCCAACTCGAGGGTGGGTTTTTCCTATATATTTCAAGCTTAAAGGATCAAGAATCCGGGGGTACAGCCATGCATATATGAATGTGTACGATGAATGCAACGAATTCCACCAATCGACCTATCTTGATTTCAATTCACCATTTGACTCCGACGTGAAACGGGCTCCTAAGGGTTTCCCTGTCCTGCAATAAATGATACGAGTCTCGGGTCTGATTGTGGTAAAATGAGATAGATGGCATGAAAATATCAATCAATTCATTCATTTAATTCCTGTGGAGCAAAAAAAAAGCACCTCCATTTTTGTATCCCGGTTCCATTCTACTTGTACACCCGCCGACTAGTCAAACTCCATTCAAAGAATCTCGGATTCGGTATCCTAGTTCTTGTCCTCGACTTCAGGAGCAGCCCTGGTCTCTTTGGCCGCCTCGACGGCAAACGCCTCTTCAATGGCACCCATACGCTTGAACACGCGAAGCCAGCGTTGGCCCCATCGTCGAATCATCGCCTCCTCATCAGTCGATCCGTCACCTTCTTCCATCAGCTGGTCTTTGCTTCCGCCAGCCCAGCTCGCTAGAGCATCTTCCATGGCACGGAAAAGATCCTTGGTAGCCTTTGCCTCTTTTGCCCGGGTTTCCGCATCAGCCTCAGCATCCATCAGGAGCTGACGCGTGCGGCTCGTCACCTTAGCGGCAGTGTTCGAAACAAGCTCAAAAATATGGGATTCGGCCAGAGCCGCACCTCCCTTGGTACCGTTGGCAGCCGTGCTGGCAACCAGAGCCCAGTCGACTACGGAAAACGGTGTGAGGATTGAATAGTTGAGGAGCTTCTCAATAATAGAGATGGCAACTCCGGGATGGGCATGCCAGTAAGACATAACGGCCGAAATTATCTGAGCTCGAGTAGCATCGGAAGCGTTTCCAGCTTCGAGGAGTCTGCCCTTGGTGCGGTCAATGCAAGCCAGTACATGGCTTAAAGATTTGGAGCCAACCCAGCAAACAGCCGTCATGAAAACATCGGTGCTGGTGACCAGCGGGTCCAAAGCATGTTCACCAGCCTGAGCCTGGATGACATCAATAACAGGCTGGAATTCCTCGTCCGGAGCTTTGCGCCTAAGGAGGGCTCCGATTTCCTGGCCCTCTTTAGAAAATGGCGTATCTGTCATACATTAGTAACCGCGCGCATTATTAGGGTCACAAGTTACCCACCAGGATCATTAAACTTGAAGTCAGGAACATCTTTCTCCTTGTCCGGGCCGATCAAAGGCAAGTAAGGTTCCGGCAGCGTCTTTTGGATCCTCTGAGCAAAACTAAGTCGAACTTCCTTGTCCAAAGCACCTTTGAGGAACCATTTGCTTGGGTGAAGATCAGGCAGTTGAGTGTCCTCAGACCATTCAGTCCACTTCCAGGTAAACCCAAAATTGCTGAGATGGTGAGAAAACCAATCCAGGAAACGGTAGCTAAGCTCAAGATCAATCTGGGGGCTGTTTCGGTACAAGTACCTAATGGCTCTGCCCAAACTGGGGGCAATTGCCGCCGGAGCCAACTTGCATGCCTCGGTGAGAACGGAGTGGTAGTAGACTAGTTTACACTCGGGTGTTGGCAGCAGGAGCAACTGCGAAAATACGGTGTCGACGGCAACATCCTCTGGCTTCCAAGTGGATCGTCCTGATGGAATGTTTCGCAACTCATCAAAGGGAGTAGCTCGTTTAACAAAGGTGCCTTCAGCAAAGTAACAATCCAGGTCCATCAAATACCGTGCAGTAACATTTCGATTGAAGTTTAGGATGTTGATGGTGTCAGTGAGGCCGTCGCGGATCAGAGATGATGCGATATCGGTGGCGGCCGGGACAGAAGGGACTTCCTGATCAGAATAAACAGAAAAGTAAATCTCGGGGAATAAGGGACGAGCACCAGCCACGACAATGGTGGGGATTGAGATGGAAGGGAGTGCGTGCTTGGGGGCATCAGCAAGCTTGTCCTGGGCTTCGATGTCCTCAAGGGGCATCTGCCAGGGCCTTGGCAAGCAAGCAAGTTCCCAATTCTTGGCAGCCTCAGCCTGCAGCTGCTTTTGGAGGAGCATGCAAATGCTTGGGGATGCAGCCGGGCTGTCAGCCTTGGCTTCAGGATGGTATGGGTCGACTAGGGCTTGGAGCGCATGGGGTTCGGACGCGATGATATCGGTCTTGTCCATGAGATCGGCAGCCTTCTGTTGAAAGCTTCCGGGTGCCGATACCATGATGTATGGAATTGTCAGCAGAATAATCTTGACCAGTTCCGTTCCAATAGTCTACAACCGTCAGCACACGCCATCCAAGTAACACGCTCCGGAGAGACCTACATCATCAGAGCTAGCGGTTTGAAGATCCGCAGCGCGGCTGAAAAGTTCCTCGAGCACTGGGAACAGTCCATCACCCTCCAGGCATGACTGTAAGCAGGCCAAAAACTTGAGGTAGAGCTTCACATCCCTCCACTCGCCCTTGGCGATGCCATTCTCAGTCGCCTGCGCCAGGCGCGCCAGAACCTCGTCAACGAGCTCGGGCTTGGTGGTATTGATGACGAGAACGACGGCGGCAACAAACGGAGTCTTCAGGGGCTGCTCCAGAAGCAGCTGCAATACCAGGTCGAGGAAGGTATTTCGCAAGTTTTCGTCGCCGTAATTGTCAGTCACCATCGACGCAATTGACTGAACTTCCTCGTTCCATCGTCGCAAGGGGGAGTCGGCGATGCCAAGAAGCTGTCGGCGAACTCGCACAGGGAGTGGTGCAGAGTCTACTCGTCGGCGCTGGTGTCGACGGTCGTAGTGGTCATCATCATCTGAAAAAAGGCCATGTTAGCGCACAACGCGCGAACGAGAAGACAACGTAGCATGCTCACCTCTATATCTCCTCTTACGATTGTTATAGCCACCTGACTGTCGCCTGTCGTATTCGGCCATGGTGCGCGCTCCGGATAGCCTGGTTCGGTGGCAGATGGCGTCAATGAATGAGTTGTGCGCAGTGTTTCGTCGATGTTGTCAGAGTCAAGGCTGCGCGCCTGCTAAAGCTCAGAAACCTGCATGAGCTCCAGCGATCGGCTAGCAACCTAAACGCGCCGCGGACGTGCAACACCAACTCTTAATGCCTGAGGCAAAAAGAGCACCCCTGCGGGTCCACCCCGGTCATAATACTTGTACAAGGTGCAAAAAAAACGAATGTACATTGCAACTCATGTCATACAGCTGGTGGTTTTTCACAAATCGGCATGTCAAACAATTGTTCATCAGATTGACCATATTCATTCCGCTGAGGACACAAATCACCATTATATTTCTGTCCTTCCTCTTAAGTGTCTCACCCAACATGACGAACCCTTCGCGGATAAAAATGGATTTTGTGGTTGGCATTCTGCATCAGCATGCACAAACCATCCGCGTACATTAGCATTCTCCCGGTCATTCTTTTCTTGTTTTTCTCTTTGGACAAAGGCGGATTGCCAGACCGTTCCCTTTTTTTTTCATCTTCGTAGTCAACTCGACGGGAGTGTAAAAGTCGAAATCTTTTTTTCTTCAGAACAAAAAATGCCACAAGACCGTCCACGGCCAACTTCAATTGATAACTTCATCGCGGCATCTGAAACAGTATAGGTGCCGGGCTGTATCCTCCACGAACCAATGCGGGACGGGTCTTTCACATCTCCAGCGCCTCCACCATGCCCCAACACGAGAACCTCCAAGCAACCATGACAGTCCCAGAACGCGGTCCAAATTAACACAAACCCTCCTCTCCGCCATTCCCAGGCCTTCAATGGCAGCAAACGTGAGCTCTCATGAGACGCGAACAACGAAAAGCATCAGCCATCATCTGTCATGCATCGAAACGTGGTCTAAAAACGTGATTCCCTGTGATATGCATCAATGCGGCCCTCTCTTGTGGTGGCACACCTCAAAAGCACACCACCAAGTGAGTTCCTAGGGGCAACACAAAACGCCCATTCCCATCCCGGCCGGGAAAGACTCCATCGCTCCCCAGAACACACAAGTCATCTCGCGTTTGGCCCCGTTGCCGTCCAGCATGCCGTAACTTTTTTATTTTGCTCCAAAGTCCGACGCCGTCAGCTTCGGGATTACATTGCACCTGCTCGTCCCCTGACCCGGCGTGGCTTGGGCCAATACTCCCAACCCCTCATTTGCAAGCAAGTGCTCGGAGTCGAGGACGCAGATCTCTTCCAGAGCCGCGGAGAGCCTCAGGGGCTGACAATACATTGCTTAACCCCCATCTCGAACCGAGCGGTCTCAATCAAGCTTTGCCATCATCTCCTGCTTCGTCAATGGTGTAAAGTTGTCAATGTCGAGGCCTTGAGATACGAGCGTAGGTCGAACATGTGGAGGCACAAGCTTGTGGTTGAGGCTTGGTGCAATAGAGAGTTCTGGAGAACACACGTCAGTTTCCATCTTACTCAATACATTCCAGATCAGCGCAATCATCTTCTTACCATGTTGAGTAAAGTCAAACAGCGCAGGAAGCTCCCGAAGTTGACCAGTGCCGTGTCTCGAGTCAGGCAGCTTGGTGCTGGGGTCTCGGAGCTCGTCAAAGAATGGGTGAACCATAGCATCAATAGCAGATTGTCTCTCGGTGGGGGTGTACTCGAGCAAGCGAGCAATAAGGTCAATCGCGTTGCCATCAGCCTTGCGGAAGACCTTGTTGAAGGGGTGAGGCTTGATTTGAGGGAACTTGTGCTCCATGTAGTTGGGGTTCATGGTTCGAATCTGTTCTCGAGTAGGGGTTCCCAGCACCTTGATGATTTCAACAAGCTGGTCGATACCAGACTCGCCGGGGAAGAGAGGCTGACCAAGCATGAGCTCGGCCATCACACAGCCAGTAGACCATACATCTAAGGTAGGAGGAGTCAGCTATACACAGCTAAGCAAGATAATGTGCTCATCAAGTCCTTACCAATCTTGGTCGTGTAGTTGGTAGCACCGAAAATGAGTTCGGGGGCACGGTAGTATCGGGAGCAGATGTATGACACATTGGGCTCGTTCTCCACCAAAATCTTTGCGCTACCGAAATCACAGAGCTTAAGGATACCGCTGTTGGGGTCTAGAAGAAGGTTCTGGGGCTTGATGTCTCGGTGGCAAATGCCTTGAGAGTGGATGTAAGCCAGGGCCCTGAACAGCTGGTAAATATACAGCTTGACCTCAAGGATGGGCATCGTAGTCTTCATTTTGTTGAAAAATCGGGAAGCACGGTAAACAGTCTCGGGAACAAACTCCTGGACCAGGTTAAGATACACCTCATCTTTCTAGGGAATGGTTAGCGCATGCGGTTTGAAGAGCGGGCGAGTCCCTCACGCGTTCGCCGTTCGAATAATAGAAGGCTTTCAGTTGAACAATGTTCGGGTGTCGGACAATACGCATGATCTGCAGTTCACGGTTCTGCAGGTTCGCGTTAGATCACGGCCCCAATGTGTTGGCTCATGGGCCAACGTACCTTGAATCTCTTGTCCTGGAGCACGCGCTTGATAGCGGCATCTTCTCCCGAAGGAGACAGCTTGGTCTGGAAGACGACACCGAACGAGCCGTTTCCGACAATCTTGCATTGAGTGTATTGGAGGTCGCGGGTCTCTCCGGTTACGCCATCTTGAACCTTCTCCCGGATTACTTCTGCACAGTTTGTCAGTGTCTGGACGCAGCCAGGAGCGAAACGGTGGTCATCATAGGAACGTACCTCCCATCCTCAAGCTATTGAACGCGTTTGGCCGGTGAGCCGACATTTTGGAGGCGATGTGGTCCAAATCAAAGCGGGCGCGTTAGTGGTGCTGAAGGCGATCCGCCTGGGTTTTCAACTGGTGAGGGG
Organism: Calonectria crousiana; assembly: GCA_013406985.1. Classification (NCBI taxonomy): domain Eukaryota; kingdom Fungi; phylum Ascomycota; class Sordariomycetes; order Hypocreales; family Nectriaceae; genus Calonectria; species Calonectria crousiana. Next base: position 449 of record VTGD01000147.1, on the reverse strand, counting down.
AAAATAATGTGATGGATCTGCAAGACCGCGGTGGGCAGCCTAACTGAGCCAATGGTAAGGCTGGATTGAATCGAAGCCGGAGGCGCGGGTGGGAGTCTTGGGGGATGCTACGTTGAAGCAGGGCTAGGCTTGAACGCAAGACAGTGGCTGCAAAAGAGCGGGTTGAGTGACGATGGGCGAGGTAATGTCTCGGTCGACAAATTTACACGGCAGCGTAGGGGCAGTCGTGAGTTCACGGGCGTGGTGTCGATGCTCACACTCCCAACGGGTGGTAGTCTGGTTGAAGGGGTCTGGCGGGAAGAGTAGGCTAGAGCTGGTGAGTCGGGTCGGGTCGAGGACAGACGACGACAAGCAGGAAAATGGGCAAAGGCCAAGGGTATCTGGGGAAACAAAGAGAAAAACGAGGGGGGAATTGGTGGTGTTTTTGGTGGCACGGGACAGGCTGGAGG